>PVJC01013864.1:0-37426 GCA_004026665.1 Murina feae
AGAGTCAGCTGTGTCTACAGTGGGAGAACTTCTGTGCTGGAGACACCCTTATGGGGCCAGAGTTGTTTCAGTGGGGCTTTTGTGCTCACTGCGTCTGCCCCAAGTGTGTTCCTTGTGGATCTGAGTTTTATTTAGGATGGTCCCACTCTGGCCACTGGGTGAGGCTGGCTCCTATATCTTTAAGGAGGTGTTGATTAAGCCTTTACCTTAGGCTACTCAGTCTTTTATATGCAAAAGCCTCTGACTGCAGCTTGGGAGGGGCAGGGCCTCAGGGAGTCTGCAGGGCAGGGTGGAGCAAATAGTTATGGCCACTTCTCAGCCCTGCGCTGAGAGACACCAGGTCCCTGTGTCCCATGATAATTGCTGCAAGCAACGCTGAGAGAAACCCTTTTGGATTTCCTCCCGGTGCCAGTCAGTCCCCCTTCTCCGGGTGTCTGGGTCCTCAGAAACTTGCCTGAAACTAGAGTTCAGAGCCGCTGGAAACTTGTGGCTCTCTCCGTTTTGGAAAAGAACCGCGTCCTCCGGTGCCAGCCCTCTCCCCGAGCCCCGTGCTCGCGCCTCCGTACCTCTGTACTTTGCTTCCGCTGCTCCTCTGAGTCTCAGACTCTTTTATAGTTGTAGGATTTTCACTCAGCCAGCCTTCCTGTGGGTGCGAGTGGTGTCCATGTGTTCTTTTCGTGGTTTTTCTGAAATAGTTGTTCATGGCTGCATTTACGGTGTTTACCTTATGCCGCCATCTTGTTTCTCCGTGTTTTCTTTTCATGGTTATTTTGAAATAGTTGTGCACGGCTGCATTTACGGTGTTTACCTATGCCACCATCTTGCTGTCTCTTACCACAGATCATTTTGCAGCTACTACCATGTGGTCTTGAACTGGACAGAGGCAGATGATGACCTGGGCCTGAAGTTGAGCACCTTCTAAAAGGCCCCATAAACAAAAAACCCAGTGGACACCTTCAAATCATACCAGAGCACCTCACAATTAGCTCTACAAATGACACACCCAAAGAGACAACTCAGCACGCAACATATTAGGATCCCTGCTACAGCAAAACCCAATCCATGGCATCAGCCCCAACAACAGCTCATCTACTGTTATCACAGCCAGTCCCAAAAGCCAGCCAGCCAGAGGGTCAATCCCACCCAGTGATGTTCCAACAGCAATCAAGGCTCAACCAGAATAGGAAGGCACACACAATTCACGTAAGGAACACTCCTGATGCACCCAGCTCAGGTAAACAGAAAGACTATTCCACTGGACCCCATGAGATACCTACTGCATAAGGCCACCCTGACAAGTCTCTGAGATATAGTAGAAATACTTAATACGTAGAAAGAAACAAGGGAGGTATCCAAAATGAGGAGACAAAGAAATATGACCCCAAAACAGAATAAAACTTCAGAAAAGGAATCAAAATGAAGAAAAGAAATATACCAGACCAAAAGCTTTAAAAAACCTAGAAGAATAGATTAACTCAGTGAAAACTTACACAAAGAGATAGAAACCAGAAATAAAGAATACATTAGTTAGAATGAATAGCAGATTAGATGAAGCAGAGGATCAAATCAGTGATTAGGAAGACAAAGTAACCAAAAACACCCAATCAGGACAGCAAAAAGAAAAATAATTTTAAAAAATAAGGATAATTTAAGGAACCACTGAGACAACATCAGGTATAACAACATTTGTCTCATATGGATACCAGAAGAAGAAAACAGAAAGCAAAGGATGGAAAATCCACTTGAAAAAATAATGACTGAAACTTGCCTAACCAGGCATAAGAATAGACATAGAAAGCACCATGAGTCACAAATAAGATGAATCCAAAGAGGCTCAAACTAAGATAATAAAAATAGCGAAGGTTAAAGACTAAAAGATAATCTTAAAAGTAGCAACAAAAAATCATTTTATCTTCATGGGAGCTCCCATAAAACCATCAGCTGATTTCTCAACAGAAACTTTGCATACCAGAAGGGATGCAAAAGTAATGAAAGGCAAGAACCTAGGAGAAAAAATTGGCAGTCAAATAGGCAGATGTGTCCTGCACCTCATTCCTGGGCCAGACTGGAAATACAATTAAATCGGAGAACATCCACCTGGAATTAACAAATTAGACATAGCTGAGGAGACAATTTACAATAAAGAAAGGCAGAGGACACCCGGAGATGGGTAAGAATGTGGACAAGGGCTTGAGAAGGGCAGCCAGCCAGCAGGCCAAGAGGGTGAGGAGGAAACTGAATTGCATCAAAGCCTGTCCCTTGGTGACAAGTGCAATATCCTACTGTGAAAAGGGAAAGCCACAGAGCTGCTAGTGGCTGGGGAATCAACAAAAGGTGGCCTCAGCAGCTTAGTGTTGGGGAGAGAAAAACCCACTTTGCTGTTGTTTTGGTTTTGCTTTTGCTTTTGTTCTCTAAACCCAGAACATAGGACTTTTCAATTGCAAACACCACTGGAGGCTTTGACATGCCTGAGAGACATGACAGACTTGTGCCTGAGGAGAGATTGGGGAAGGAAGCAGGGCAGGGAGATGTGGCCAGGAATCCCACATTAGGGGCTTCTTAAGCTTTCAAACCTAAGCAGCCATTTCTCTCTAGAGGAGCTAGCCCCTTCCAGTAGCCTCAAGCGGGTGATACAGCATGCCACACTGTGCATTTTAAATTTTATAGAGGAAGAAAAGTTAGAGGCCAAACATACTGATCTGAGCAGTCCCAAGGAACCTTCAGTGACTGGATTGGAAGGTGGACCAATCCGCCCCACTATTCGGGGAACCTGATAAAAACTCTGGTTTCCCCCTAACCCCATTGATCTCCATACAGAATCATTGACCAACCAAGGCCAGAGTAGTATTTTGGCCATTCTCAGAGAAGTAGCTCTGGGTTAGGAAAAAAACACCCATCTTATTCCCAGAAAGCAAAACAGCACCAACCCACTTAAAGCCTATCAGAAATAGATGCTTGAATGATTAAGACTGACATCTGGCAGACAGGCAAAGAGGGCAGATTGGCTCCACCTGCTTGTATCCAAGGCCTGTGGAGACAGACACAAACAGAGGACCTTTGGATCACTTGAAGCTTCAAGCAGGGTGCTAAAAGCTAAAAGACAGTGCCTGACAATGGCCAGAACCTAAGTACCTAACAGGAAGCCCAGAATTAGCAGATAGAACAGAAGAATGGGGTCCTAAACTAGCTACCATGAGGCATTAAACCTTGGCTGAAGCAAATGACACTTCACTTTTTTTATTTTTATTATTTAAAATTTTTAATTATTATTTATTATTTTATCTTATTTTAGTTTATTTTTATTTCTTTGCACCTTTTTCTCACTTCTCCTTTTTATCCTTTTTCCTTCTCCTTTCCCCATTTTAATTTTTCCCTGTCCTTTCTCTTTTCCCCTTTTCAAAAATAAATCTTCTTTATTTGCTTTATTATGTGTTATTATTCTAGTCTCTGTTGATTTATTTACATCTCTAATTTCCTCTTCCCTGATCCTACTCCATTTCCCCTTCTCTTTTCTTTTTCTTCAATACTCTATTTTTTCCCTCTCTTATCTTGCTCTTCTTTTCTCCTAATTTTTTAAACTTGTTTCACATCTTAAATTTAGGCCTATCTATTCTCTCCTCTAGTCTCCTTTTTCAAAAGATATTTATTTATTTATTTTCCTAATGCCTTCTCATTTCTTTTCTCCCTTCTCTATTCTAAACCGTGGTCCTACCCCTATTCATCCAATTCCTTAACCTTATTTTCTCTATGTAAGCTCTGCATCTATAAATTCTGCCTCCCCTCTCTATCACTTTTTTCTGCATGTTTTATGCTTGTGTTTTTGGTTTATCTGTTTGTTTTTTTCTGTTTTCTCTATGTAAGCTCTGCATCTATAAATTCTGCCTCCCCTCTCTATCACTTTTTTCTGCATGTTTTATGCTTGTGTTTTTGGTTTATCTGTTTGTTTTTTTCTGTTTTCTGTTTTCTGTTTTCTTTCTTTCTTTCTTTCTTTCTTTCTTTCTTTCTTTCTTTCTTTCCTCATTCTTGCTTCCTTTTTCTTTCCTAATTATCTTTTCTCTTGTGGTCATTTTTATTGGAGTTATAGGTATCTCGTATACATTCATGTTCTGTTCCTTCTGTATTGTGTCTTGTCATGTTATATTTTGCGCTGTTCATTCAGTGCCTCCATAACTTTTGGCATAATGTAGTAGGGAGTGAGCCACATAATCCTGAGAGAAGATTCCATCCATAAATGGAACAATAACATTCAAAACCCAACTACATCAGGAGAACTCAATTATCTCAAGTGGAGGGCCTCCCTAGAACACTTGGCCCAGAAAACCAGAGAGAATGCACTACTGGGCCCCCCAAAACATCTACTACATAAAACAAATCCAAAATATGTAGGTGGAAAGCAGTTTGAGCTAATATGAAGAAAGTCACAAAGGGACAGCAAAAATGAGGAGAAAAAGAAACAACCACCAAATGAAAGCAAAGGAGGAATCACCAGAAAAGGAACTAAATGAAATGGAGGCAAGCAATTTGTCAGAGAAAGAATTCAGAGTAATGGTTATAAGGATGCTCAAAAACCTGGGTGAGAAATTCACCAACATGTGTAAGAATCAAGAGGAAATGAAGAATGACATAGCTGCAATAAAGAATACAATGGAAGGTTTCAACAGTAGACTACAAAAAGCTGAGGACTGCGTCAGCGAGTTAGAAGACAAAGTAGAAAAAACACCCAAGCACAGCAGCAACTGAAAGTAAATGTTAAAAAGCAAGAGAGTATAAGGGAGCTCTGGGGCTACACAAAACTAAACAACATTCGCATAATAGGGGCACCAGAAGGACAAGAAGAGGAGCATGGAATAGAAAACCTGTCTAAAGAAATAATGACAGAAAACTTCCCTGACTTTGGGGAGGGGGGGAAGTCACACATATCCAAGAAGCACATTAGTCCCAAGCAAAATGAACCCAAAAAGACTGACACCAAGACACATTGTAATTAAACTGGTAAACATTAACAACAAAGTAAGAATCTTAAAGGCTGCCAGAGAGAGACAGAAAGTTACCTACAAGGGATCTCCCATTAGATTATCAACTGATTTCTCAACAGAAACACATTAGTCCAGAAGAAAATGGAATGAAGTATACAAAGTTATGCAAAGCAAGGGACTGAATCCAAGAATACTCTATCCAGCAAGGCTATCAATCAAAATTGAAGGTGAAATCAGGAGCTGAGCAGACAAAGAAAAAGTAAAAAGAGTTTATTACCACCAAGCCAGCAATGCAAGAAATGCTAAAGGGACTATTGTAAAAAGAAGAAATAGAAAGGGAAGAAGAAATATAAGCATAAAGAATAAAAATGGCAATAAACAAGTACCTATCAATAATAACCTTAAACATAAATGAATTAAATGCTCCAATAAAAAGACATAGAGTAGTTGAATGGATAAGAAAACATGACCCATATATATGCTGTCTATAAGAGATTCACCTTATAATAAAGGACTCACACAGACTGATAATGAAGGGATGGAAAAATTTTTCCAGGCAAATGAAAATGAAAAAACTGGGGTAGCAATACTTATATTTGACAAAATAGACCTCAAAGTGAAGACCATAACAAGAGATAAACAGGGCCACTTCATAATACTATAGGGGTCAATACAACAAGAGGCTATAACTCTGGTAAACATATATTCAACCAATGAAAGAATATCCTATAAATTAAAAGGCTAATATGCAAATTGTCCCCTTGACAGGGACTTCAACTGGGAGTTCGACCAGGAGGTAGGGCTGGCTGGCCAACCCCTCGCATCCCCACCCCCTGACTGGCCCAGCCTGATTGGCTCTGATTGGGGTGGCCAGCCAGACCCCACCCATGCATGAATTCATGCACTGGGCCTCTAGTTTAAATATATAAAAAAAACTTCTGGAAGATATCAAAGAAGCTATTGATAGCAATACAATCATAGTAGGGTACTTTAATAGCCCACTGACATCACTGGATAAACCTTCCAGACCAAAATCAACAAGGAAACAGCAATCCTAAATGATACTCTAGAACAGATGGAACTAATGGATAGCTTTAGAATACTCCACCCCAAAGCTATGGAATATATATTCTTCTCAAGTGCACATGGAAGATTTTAAAAGATAGACCACATGTTAGGACCCAAGCTAAGTCTCTACAAATTCAAGAAGATTGAAATAATATTAAGCATCTTCTATGACCACAATGGCATGAAATTAGGAATCAGCTAGGGACAGAGTGAAAGCAGAGGGGGAAGTTCATAGCACTATAGGCCTACCTCAAAAAACAAGAAAAACTAGTGATAAGTTATCTAACACTACAACTTAAAGAAATAGAAAGAGAACAAGAAAAAATCAGAACAAGTAGAAGGAAGGAAATAAAAATTAGAATGGAAATAAATGACGTAGAGACAAAACACACACACACACACACACACACACACACAAACTGTACATAAGATCAATAATACCAAGAGCTGGTTCTTCAAAAGGATAACTAAGACTGATGAACCTCTAGCTAGGTTCACAAAGAAACAAAAAGAGAAGACTCAAATAAACAAAATAACAAATGAAAGAGATGAAGAAACAACTGACCCCACAGAAATACAAAGGAGAATAATAAAATACTATGAATTATTTTATTCCAACAAAAGGGAAAACCTGGACAAAATGGAGATATTCCTAGGAAAATACAACTTTCCAAAACTCAATCAGAAAGAATCAGAAAATGTGAATAGCCTGATAACTACTGATGAAATTGAAGCAGTAATAAAAACAAAAACAAAACAAAAAAAATCTCCCAGCAAACAAAAGCCCTGGTCCAGACAGTTTCACAGGGGACTTTTACCAAATATTCAAAGAAGAACTAACACCTCTACTCCTTAAACTATTCCAAAAAATTCAAGTGGAAGGAAAACTTCCAAACTCTTTCTATCAGGCCAGCATTACCTTAATTCCAAAACCAGATAAAACATGACAAAGAAAGAGAACTATAGGACAATATTCATAAAGAACATAGATGCTAATATCCCTAACAAATTTTTAGCAAACTGGATAAAACAATACATTAAAAAGATCATACATCATGACCATGTGGAATTTATTTCAAAAATGCAAGGCTGGTACAATATTTGCAAATCAATATATGTGACATAGTACATAAATTCATTGCAAGACAAAAGTCACATGATTATATTAATTGATGCAGAAAAAGAATTTGACAAAAATCCAGCACCCTTTTTTGATAAAGACTCTCAGCAAAGTGGGAATAGAGGGAATATACCTCAGCATAATAAAGGCCATATATGACAAACCTGCAGCCAACATCATACTCAATGGGCAGAAACTAAAACCATTCCACCTAAGAATAGGTGGAATCACTCTTGTTCAACATAGTTCTGGAAGTCCTGACCATAGCATCAGACAAGAATTTAAAATAAAAGAAACCCAAATTGGAAAGGAGGAAGTGAAACTCTCATTATTTGCAGATGACATAATACTGTATACAGAAAACCTTAAAGACTTCAGCAAAAAATTACTAGATTTAATAAATGAGTTTGGAAATGTAGCAGTATACAGAATTAACACCCAAAATCCATATCATTTTTATATACTAACAGTGAGCTCTCAGAAAGAGAAACTAAGAAAACAATTCCATTTCCATTGCAACAAAATAATTTAAGATACTCAGGAATAAACTTAACCAAGGAGGCAAAAGACCTATACTTGGAAAACTACAAGACATTGAAAAAAAGAGATAGAGGAAGATATAAACAAGTAGAAGAATATACAATGTTCATGGATTGGTAGGTCAACATCATTAAAATGTCCATACTACCCAAAGTAATCAACAGATTCAATGCAATCCCTATTAAAATACCAATGGCATATTTAATAGACCTAGAACAAACACTCCAAAAATTTATATGGAACCAAAAAAGACCCCGAATAGTTGCATCAATCTTGAGTAAGAAGAACAAAGTTGGAGGAATCACAATACCAGAAATCAAGTTACTATAAAGCCATTGTACTCAAAACAGCCTGGCACTGGCACAAGAACAGGCATATAGACCAATGGAACAGAACAGAGACTCCACAAATCAACCCAAGTCATTATGTTCAATTAATATTTGACAAAGGAGGCAAGGACATGCATTAAGGAGAAAATAAACAAATGGGACTACATGAAAATATAAAACTTCTGCATGGCATAAGAAACCATCATCAAAATAACAAAATAGTCTACTATATGAGAGAACATATTTTGCCAATGATACATCTGATAATAGGTTAATCTCTAAAATATTTAGAGAACTCATACAACTTAACAAAAGGAAGACAAACAATCCAAATAAAAATGGTCAAAGGACCTAAACAAACACTTCTCTAAAGTGGACATACAGAACGCCAAGAGACATATCAAAAAATGCTCAAAGTCTCTAATCATCTGAGAGATGCAAATCAAAATGACAATGAGATAACACTTCACATCTGTCAGAATGGTTCTCATCAACAAATCAATCAACAAGTGTTGGTAAGGTTGTGGAGAAAAAGCAACCCTAGTACACTGCTGGTGAGAACGCAGACTGGTACAGCCACTGTTGAAAATAGTATGGAGTTTCCTCAAGAAATTAAAAATGGAACTCTCATTTGACCCAGTCATCCCACTCCTAAGAACCCTGAAACACTCATCAGAAAGAATATATGCACCCTTATGTTCATAGCAGCACAATTTACATAGCTAAGACTTGGAAACAGCCTATGTGCCCATCAGCAGGTGAGTGGATAAAAAAACTATGGTACATTTACACAATGTAATACTACTTGGCAATAAAAAAGAAAGTACTTTTACCATTTGTAACAGCATAGATGGACATGACGAGTATTATGCTGGGTGAAGTAAGCCATCAGAAAAATATAAGTATCACATCATCTTACTTATATGTTGAATCTAATGAATCAAATAAACTGATGATCAAAAACAGACCCAGAGTCCTAGAAGCATGAACAGACTGTTTAACCTCAGAGGGAAGGGAGGGGAGGTGAGTGGGGAGGGATCAACCAATGAACTTCTATGCATATGCATAACCCATGGACACAGACGATGGGTTGGTGAGGGCCTGGGGTAGGAGAGGACAGGAGCAGGCTGGAAGAGGTTAATGGGGGGGAAAGGAGGACCTATGTAATACTTTCAACAATAAATATTAAAAGAGAAAAGAAAAAAAAAGAGAAAAACAAAATAAAACCAAACAAACCAAAAATATCCCAGAAAAAAAAAAAAAAGAATGAATGAAAGAAAGAGGAAAACAAAGCAAAGCAAGGACCTACAACCAAGATTACACTACCCAGAAAGGCTCTCATTTAGAATCAGACAAGAAAAGGAGAGATAAGGGGCTTTTCAGACAAGAAAAAGCTAAAAAAAAGCTCATCACTATCAAACCAGCATTACAAGCAATGTTAAGGAAAAATATTAAAAAATACTATGAACAACTCTATTCCAACAAACTGGACAACATGGAGGAAATGGACATATTCCTAGAAAAATACAACCTTCCAAAACTCAATCAGGAAGAATCTAAAAGTCTCAATAGGCCAATAACTATGGAAGAAATTGAAACAGTAATCAAAAAGCTGCCAGTGAACAAAAGCCCGGGGCCAGATGGCTACACATGAGAGTTTTACCAAATATTCAAGGAAGAACTAAAACCTATCCTCCTCAGACTATTCCAAAAAATTCAAGAGGACGGAACTCTTCCAAGCTCATTCTATGAAGCCAGCATTACCTTAATACCAAAACCAGATAAAGACAACACAATGAAAGAGAATTACAGGCCAATATCTCTCATGAACATAGATGCCAAAATCCTCAACAAAATCCTAGCAAATTGGATCCAGCAGTACATCAGAAAGATCATACACCACGACCAAGTAGGATTTATCCCAGGGATGCAAGGATGGTACAATATCTGCAAATCAATAAGCGTGATATATCACATAAACAAATTGAGAGATAAAAACCACATAGTCATATCAATTGATGCAGAAAAGGTATTTGACAAAATCCAACACCCATTTTTGATAAAAACTCTCAGCAAGCTGGGAATAGAAGGATCATACCTCAACATAATAAAAGCCATATATGACAAACCCACAGCCAATATCATACTCAATGGGCAAAAACTAAAACCATTTCCCCTTAGAACAGGAACAAGACAGGGATGCCCACTCCTGTTTGACATAGTACTAGAAGTATTAGCCATTGCAATTAGACAAGAAGAAGAAATAAAAGACATCCAAATTGGGAAAGAAGAAGTAAAACTATCCTTATTTGCAGATGACATGATATTGTACATAAAAAACCCTAAAGACTCTGTCAAAAAATTATTAGACTTAATAAAGGAATTCGGCAATGTAGCAGGATACAAAATTAACACCAAGAAATCTATGGCATTTCTATACACCAATAGTGAACTTACAGAAAGAGAGACTTAAAAAGCAATCCCATTTACCATCACACCAAAAAAAATTAAGATACCTAGGAATAAACTTAACTAAAGAGGTAAATGACCTCTACTCAGAAAACTACAGGACGTTGAAAAAAGAGATAGAGGAAGACATAAACAGATGGAATAACATACCCTGTTCATGGATTGGTAGAATCAATATCATTAAAATGTCCATACTACCCAAAGCAATTTATAAATTCAATGCACTTCCCATCAAGTGCCAATGGCATATTTCATGAACCTAGAACAAACTCTCCAAAAATTCATCTGGAATAAAAAAACACCCCGAATAGCTGCAGCGATCCTGAGAAAGAAGAACAAAGTAGGTGTGATCTCAATACCAGATATCAAGCTCTATTACAAAGCCACAGTGCTCAAATCTGCTTGGTACTGGCACAAGAATAGACATATAGACCAATGGAACAGAATATAGAACCCAGAAATCGACCCGAACCAATATGCTCAATTAATATTTGGCAAAGGAGGCAAGAACATACAATGGAGTAATGACAGTCTCTTCAACAAATGGTGTTGGGAAAATTAGACAGATACATGCAAAAAAAATGAAACATGCAAAAATGAAAAATGAAACCAACTTACACCATACACAAAAATAAACTCAAAATGGATGAAGGATTTAAATGTAAGACGGGCAATCATAAAAATACTAGAGGGATTTAAAGGTAACAAAATATCAGACTTATGCCAAAGCAATTTCTTCACCGATACAGCTCCTAGGGCATTGGAAACTAAAGAGAAAATAAACAAACGGGACTACATCAAAATAAAAAGCTTCTGCACAGCAAAAGAAACCATCAAAAAAACAAAGAAATCCTACTACATGGGAGAACATATTTGCCAATGTTAGCACTGATAAAGGTTTAATCTCCAACATATATAGGGAACTCCTACAACTTTACAAAAGGAAGATAAACAATCCAATCAAAAAATGGGCAAAGGACCTAAATAGACACTTTTCAAAGGAGGACATTCAGAAAGCCAAGAGACATATGAAAACATGCTCAAAGTCACTAATCGTCCAAGAGATGCAAATCAAAACAACAATGAGGTATCATCTCACACCTGTCAGAATGGCTATCATCAACAAACGACAAGTGCTGGAGAGGATGCGGAGAAAAAGGAACTCTCCTGCACTGCTGGTGGGAATGCAGACTGGTGCAGCCACTGTGGAAGACAGTATGGCGTTTCCTCAAAAACTTAAAAATGGAACTGCCATTTGACCCAGTGATCCCACTTCTAGGGATATATCCCAAGAAGCCAGAAACACCAATCAGAAAGGATATATGCATTCCTATGTTCATAGCAGCACAATTCACCATAGCTAAAATTTGGAAACAGCCTAAATGCCCATCAGCAGATGAATGGATTAGAAAACTGTGGTACATCTACACAATGGAATACTATGCTGCTGTAAAAAAGAAAGAATTCTTACCATTTGCATTAGCATGGATGGAACTGGAGAGCATTATGCGAAGTGAAATAAGCCAATCAATGAAAGAAAAATATCACATGACATCACTCATCTATGGATAATAAAGACCATTATAAACTGATAAACAAAGATCAAATACAGAAGCAGAGCAACATTAACAGAATGTCAAACTACAGTGGGAGGGCCGGGGAGGGTTGGAGGGAAAGGGAAAGAGATCAACCAAAGGACTTTTATGTATCCATATAAGCATAACCAATGGACACAAGACACTGGGGGGTAAGGGAGGAGGGGGGAAGGGCAAGGGAGAAAAAAAGAGACATATGTACTACTCTTTGTAATATTTTAAGTAATAATAAAAAAAATTTAAAAAATAAAATAAAATGAACTGCTTGATTAAGTTAAAAAAATATGAATAATAAAATGTCACTAACCACATACCTATCAACAATGACTTTAAATGTAAATGGATTAAGAACTCCAATCAAAAAACAAAGTGCAGCTGAAAGGATAAGACAATAAGCTTCATACATATCCTATCTAATAAAAGAGTAATATGAAAATTAGGCATCACTCCATCAGAAAGATGGCCTCCCCCATAGCCACAAGATGGCCACACCCATAGAGACAAGATGGTGGTGTCCATAGCCACATCTTATCTAATAAAAGAGTAATATGCAAATTAGGCATCACTCTGTCACAAAGATGGCCACCCTATAGCCACAAGATGGCAGTGCCCATACCACAAGATGGCGGCACCCAGTCTGGCTCAGCCCTGCCACTGAAGTGGTCAGGCCTGTTAGCCAGGCAGGTGGTGGGGCAGACGAGGGGTCCGAGGGGTGGAGCAGGTGATCAGAGGGGCTGGTCGTCCTCTTACCAGGTCAGAGACCTTTGCCAGAGGCCTCAGGCATGGGCAAGGGCAGAGCCGGTGATCGGAGGGGTATGAGGGTGCCCTACCCAGGCATAAGGCCTGGGACAGAGGCCTCAGGCCTGGGCAGGGGCAAGGCTGGAGATTGCAGGGGTCTGGGCTTCACAGAGCCAGCTATCAGAGGGGCAAGGGCGGAGCCTGCAATCACAGGGGTCTGGGCACCAGTGGTGCTGGCAAAGCAGGGATCTGGGGGTCCCCTGCCCAGGCCTGTAGCCTTGACCAGAGTCTGCAGTGGGGCAGGGATGTAGCCAGCGATCTCAGGGCCTGGGAAGGGGCAGAGCCGGTGATCGGAGGAGCAGGAGCAGAGCCTGCGATCACAGGGGTCTGGGCATGGGTGGAGCCGACAATGTAGGGGTTTGGGGGGTCCTCTGCACAGGCCTGCAGCCTTGGCCAGTGGCTGTCAGTGGGGCAAGGGCAGAGTTGGCGATGGCAGGGGGCAGGATCAGAGCCAGTGATCACAGAGGCCTGGGCTCTGTGAAGCTGGCAATTACAGGGGCTTGGGGGTTCCCTCCCCAGGCCTGCATCCTCAGCCAGAGGTTACAGGTCTGGGCAGGGGTGGAGCTGGGATTGTATGGGCAGGGGTGGATCCAGTGATCAGAGTGAACTACAGAGGAAACACCTTTTCTTACCGCTCATTGGCTAAGCTTAAGGTGACCAGACGTCGTGCTTTTGGCAGGACAGTCCTGATTTTTAACAATTTGTCCCATGTCCCGCAGCATTTTAAAAAATCTCAATTTTTGGAAAGAATGTACGACAAGCTAGGGAATGGTGGGAGAATGGGAAGGGAATATACAGTTTTTGGCGGCAAAGCGGTCAATGGTGTCCCGCTTTACCAATGTTAAAATCCGGTCACCTTAGCTAAGCTCCTTGTACGCCACTGGTAATATTCCTAGTAACTTGGGTAATAAGAATCCCTAAAGGCGATCTAGGGTTTTTCCACCACACTCCTGGAGAAAAAAAATGAAGGTCTACTGCTGGAGGCTAAGAAATGTCATATCCTGCCCTCGCCAGTTTGGCTCAGTGCATAATGCCTCAGTCTGCCAACTGCAGGATCTGGGTTCAATTCTGACCAAGGGCATGTACCTAGGTTGCAGGCTTCTCCCTGGCTGGGGCCCAGGTCAGGGCATATGCAGGAGGCCACCAATCAAAGTGTTCCTCTCACTTTTTTGTTTTTCTTTGTTTTTCCCTTCTCTTTCACATTCTCTAAAAATCAAAAGAAACATATTCTCAGGTGAGGATAAAAAAGAAAGAAAGAAAGAAAAAAATGTCATATCTTATGAAAGACACATCTTGAAAATGTCTAAAGAAAGTTGTCATTTCTTCATGGTGAAGGGACTAGAGTTCCTGTTGATGAAAACACCTTGGTGGTTGCGGTGATTTGGCAGTGGCTGCAGCAGTGGGATGATGGGGCTGGCGGCTTCCCCTGATTAGCCTGGTCGCCTCCCACAAAGAGAGGCCAGACGACAATGTAGGCCCACTTCCCAAGGGGAGCAGGAAGCAGGTCTAAGCTGTCCATAGGACACCGCCTGAGGGCTTCCAGTATGTGAGAGGAGGCAGGTTGGGCTGAGGAACACCCCCCCCCCCCGCATGAATTTTGTGCACCAGGCCCCTAATGCTATCTATAAGAGACCCACATCAGATAGAAAGATATACAGAGACTGAAAGTAAAGGGATGAAAACAGGTATTCTATGCAAAGGAAAATTTTTTAAAAGCTGGGGTAGCAATACTTATATCAGACATAATAGACTTTAAAACAAAGGCTCTAATAAGAGACAAAGAAGAATATTACATAACAATAATGAAATCAATCCAAAAAGAGATATATAATCCTGGTAAGCATTTACATACACAACATAGTAACACCTAAATATGTAAAGCAAATAGTGACAAACATAAAGGAGAGACCAGACCAAATGATTTAGTGGGCTCACGGGCTGGATGTTCCCCACCCCTGACCTAAAGGAACTAAATAATGAAGAACTAATAAAGCCCAAAGTGAGTAGAAAAAAAAAATGAAGACCAGATCAAAATAAATGAAATAGAGCTGAAAAACACAAAACAAAAATATCAAGGCAACAAAGGGCTGGTTTTAAAAAATATAACAATAATTGTTCACCCTTTAACTAGACTAATCAAGAACTTAAAAAATAAAATTAAAAAATGAAAGAGAAGAGACAATTGACAGGACAGAAATACAAAGGATTATAAGAACACTAGAGGCCTGGTGCATGAAATTTATGCATTGTGGAGTGAGTCCCTCAGCCTGGCCTGCAACCTCTCCAATCCAGGACCCCTACACCTTTTTCTTATCTAGCTAACCTCTTCACATTTAAAAAAAATTAACTGAAATACCACCTACTCTAGGAAATCTCTTTGAACAAATCTCTTTACAATCTGTATTAAGTATGTTCATAGTTTACCATTCTTTTTCTTTAGCAGTAACTTAGAGTGGATGCAATCTGCTTCTCATTCTTGCCTCTGAATTCTTTCTTGTTGCTCTTGTAATAGCGAAGCTTATCCAATTTACATTTGTCCTTCAAGGGCTTATATTTGGTTCAGTTTCTAGTTGGCTCCCTGCTTTTTTTGTTAAGTGATAAATTTGGGTTGTAATAGTAAACCTCACTTGTAATCAAGCCTGTAGGTCTCCCTATCTGAATATTTTTATATCAGAGATTGTGTTCATTTATAGAAAATGACCATAAATGTCACCTGATCATTTGATCTTCTAGTAATAATTTATAGCAAGATGTGTTATTCTAGTAATTTGACTATTACAGAACTGAGGCATACAGAAATAAATCACACTGAACAATAAAGAATGTCTCAAATATCAAAACAATATACTTAGGGCCTCCCTTGTTCTGTGCCTCAAATATCATAGCATAGTACACAGTTCACATGGAACTCAGCTTCCTTTAAAATAGGAAGGGATCCCATACCCATGAAGCAGCTACTTCCACACATATTTTTTTGTATTTAATTCATAGCACATACTCTTTGTACTAATTGTTGGAAAATCACCCTAGCAATTGCCTCTGTTCCTCTCTGTATTGTTGCCTTACATTCTGATGTCATGACTGCACTTTTATCATCCACTCACTCTAATAAGATTGTGAATTATTTAAGGATACAGATCATGACTTGAGCTTGTGTTTTTCTGTCATGGTGCCTAAATAAATACTCAAATGCCATCCAGTCCAAATGACTGTGATGAGAGAGGCCCGCCGGATCAGTTGCTGGAGACCTCTGATTTTTATTTAAGGGGCCTCACTTGTTCTGTGCCTTTACAGAGGGGTAAGTGGGGGCTGAGGGAATTTGGGGAAACCCAAGCAGAATTCTCCTGCAAGATTTTTCTAAGCTGGTGCCCAGCTTTGCCCTGAGACCACAGGTGGCTTGGCTTCTTCACCATAGGACTGCAGGCGGGGTGGCTTCTTCGCCTGAGACCGAGAGCAGCTTCTCCCCGGCCCAGCTGCAGCCATAGGCGCCCGGGCTCGGCTTTGTCAGGAAGAGCATCCAGATGGTTGTCTGGAAGATGTCTGCTCTAATTAGCATATTACCCTTTTGTTAGTATAGATACTACACATTTAACAATCTGGAAGAAATTAGTAAACTCCTAGAAACATACTATCTTCCAAAGAAGAACCAAGAAGAAATGAAAAACTATACATACTAACAATATCAAATTAGTAATCCAAAAACTCTAAACAAGTAAAAGTTATTGATGTAAAAATTCTCAGTAGAATATTGACAAACTGAATTCAGAAATGCATTCAAAAGATCATATACCATAATCAAGTGAAATTTATTCCTGGGGTGCAAGGTTGATTCAATATTTGCAAGTCAATTAACATGATATGCCACATAAATTATATGAAGGATAAAAATCATTAAAAAATCAACAAACAATAAGTGGTGGTGAGGATTTTTTGATGATAGACATTCTGTCAGGTGTGAGGTAATATCTCATTGAAGTTTTAATTTGCATTTCTCTGATGAATAGTGATGTTGAACATCTTTTCATATGCCTGTTGGCCATTAATATGCTCAAAAGAAATATGAAGCCTCAGATATTAGAGAAGAAAAGACAAGACTTTTCAACCAAGACCAAGTGGAAACATTGTAAAAGGTCTCACTTCCCATAAGGCTCACCAGCAGCATTTTTTAAATACCAGCAAAAAAAATAAATAAATAAATTCCCATCCTGGCAATGAGGTCAGGTGCAAGGCAACATATGACACGTTGGAGAAGCCTCAACAAGTCTGTGTATTCAGGAGACTGCAGGGACTCCAAGACTGCAGCAGTGATGGCGCACTGTACGTGCTTTAAATATCATAAATATTTTTAAAATAATTGCACTGAATAGTGCAGATAATTTATTTTGGATGTGACCATCTTGTGCCTAGTGAGACCTGCATTTCTACACACCAGCTCCAACCCACACTGCACCATCTTCAGATTGGGCAGAGATGATCCCAGGAGCAGGTTCTATCTCCCACAGTTCCTGTGTAGACACTAGTGACACCTGGAGATTATTCAGAGACAGACTTGGGAAGTGAAAAATCCAGATTCTGGCTGTGGCCTTGAGGTCAGACAGGCTTGCAAGGGAGCTAGAGATACAGAAGACAAGAAAGATGAAAACTACATGAAAAATAGCAGAAGGTTGTGTTGAAGAAGCCGAATGGTGTGTCCCTTGGGAAATGGTTCACTATGAGGCCACCCTAAGTTTTACTTGCTTCCATCAGTGTCAGTCCTGTTTCTTGCTCTGGACTGTGTTATAATTGTACTTTTTAAAACTCTTATGAGAGAAAAGAAATGTGAAGAGCAGATAGTTTTGTAGATGAGAGATTAGTTTTCATGAGACAACAAAGAAAATCTTTACTTGTCTGCGTATACTTACTTCACTTTCTATTTATATGATTTTTAATCAATTTTGTATTAAATTCTCCACATGTAATTTAGCCTGAAGAATTATTCAGTGTGTTAGTTATAAAGTTTTAATAATACTTAGACATTATCTGTTCCTCAAATCCCAATAATATGAGTTGATTTCTTCACTTATTGAATCTTTTCTCCTCTCTTCTTTTTGTCATGCTAAATTATTTTATCCTAAGTTAATTTTAGTTGGGTTTCCTCTCCCTTGCATATTAATTATTCCCTAGTGTTTCCCAGATGTACATTATGATTTCAGGGAATTACATTGAAAAAGAAAGGTGTTCAGGAGTGATAATTTAAAGGATGGCATCTGGCATGGTCATTGATCTTCAGAACACCTATATAATAAACCATGTGATCAGTGGACTTTTTAAGACAATGTCTGATTAGGTTTTGATGGTTTGAGAATAAATGGGAAATCCTACAACTGAATCCCAGTTTGTCAGCAGCAGAGAATTCCCCCCTTGCTCTTCCAGCTCCAGCTGGTTGCTGCGTTCTTTGGCTTGTGGCAACATAACTCCAATCTCTATTTATGCTTTTCATATGGTCTTCTCATCACCATATCTCTGTTTTAAAATAGAGTTTATTTTTTAATTATAAAACCAGTATGTGCTCTATAAGTATGCTTGTAAAATATAGAAAATCACTAAGAAAACACAAGTCATTGAATTTACGGTCCACCCTAAACACAGGATGAGTTCATCTCTATATTTTAATCACATCTGCAAAGATCTTTTTCCATATAAAATCTCATTCTGAGGTTCTGGGTGGGCCAAATTTGGGGTGGACAATTTTCAACCCACTATCCTCTTCCTGTTCAACTGCAGAGGTGGAAAATTTATTTTGGATGTGACCATCTTGTGCTGGTGAGACCTGAAGGGGTTATGTCAGCTTCAGCTGTACAAAGTATACATACAGACAGCTTTTATGGTTCAGTCAGATCTAAGCGGTAGCAATATTGCAGGCATTTTTCCTCAAAAATAATTGATTCAATATAATGAGTCTTAATAAATCATAATATAGTTTTAAAACTGTGATCCTTATATTCATACAAAAGAGAAATTTTACAGAGTCAACAAGAATTTTTGAACACCAACCAGTGAAACAGAAAAAAGGAAGGAGAAGAAAAGGTGATATCAAAACATTTCCCCAGTTACATTAAGAATAATGGCAGAGTAGGGAGCTCAGTCTCTCCACTGAAGAACCATTAAGCTGGACTAAACTAACAGAATCACTGCTTCAGAACCAGGGAAGAGAATAAAAAACATACAGCACCAAAGAAAGTGCTTATGTTAAACAAACAAACAAATAAACAGGAGGCTGACTTTTGGTAAAAAGCAATGTGGCATTTTTGGGTAATGCCTACCCGTTGCTGTTCCCCATCACAGTGGTGGTTGTGAGAATGGGAGCTCAGATTCCTCCTGAGGCTTGCTGTTGCCAGGTGGCAAATATCGACCTTGCCTTCAAAATGGATGATTGTAGGACTGGAGGGCAGTGAGCTGTCTCTTGGCTCCCTGTAACACCAGACCACAAGCTGACCTTTATTTCTCCACTTTGTGCTGGAGTGACTTTCCAGGTGGTTTCATTATTTTATTATAAAAGATAAAATTTATCTGAAACATTTAAAGACATATGTCACTGGTAGCTGCCTGGGCAAGAAATGGTGGAAGGGGAATGCAACAGATGGGCCTACAAACCTGGGAAAGAAGTGAGTGAGGAGGAAGTTTCATAGGGAAAAAGGCTTGGAGGAGCGACTGCATATACCAAGGAAGCCTGAGTGCAGTGTGCTATCAGCACTTCTGAATGCTTTTGGGTGAGGCTGGGCTCCTTCCACCCATCCTCTCTCTCCTCCTTCCTGCCCTCAGCTCCTTCTGCATCTCTGCCACTTCTTGACTTGGTGGTGCTTTTGACTCTCTGGCTGGCCTCAGTTTCTCTGATTTTCACCGTTTTAGAGGCAGCTCTTCCTGCCTCACCCTGTCACACCCCAGTCTTGGCCCATACCATTGTGGTTTGTTGTGTTTATATATTTCCTTATCTCAAGGAGGTGGATCTAGGGGTTACTGGCATGTGTAGTTGACCTTGATAGGAAGGAAAAGAGAGTAACATTCTCAAAGGAGAGTGAAAGGAAATGGCATAGAATTAATAATGACTTTGAGATTTCCATCCTTGAAACAAAACAAACACGATCAAACCTTAATTCCCAACTATAAATCCACTGGCAAAATAGATGCTAGAATAAAATGCGAAGTGACACCATGGGTTTGCAATACACAAACTCCAAACTATATTAAGCTGTGAGACATGACACCATTTTTTTAAAGAAATAATTCACACACACACACCCCCAAAAACAACCCCTGAAACCTCTATGTGCACATTTTTATGAATCAACATATCGAAGGACACACCTGGAAAGCTAATGCATATTCTGTAAAGACCCTCCCCCAAAAAATAATTGGGGGAGAGAGAGAGAGATGTTCTTTACATATTTGATGCTAGTTGCCCCCCATTGCTGCAGCCACTGTTCTCAAGAAGGTCTTCATAACAGGTGACGAAGAGAGTAATTTAATAAACACTTTCTTTATGAATTGTCATGAATCCACCTTTTTCCATAACTTAGTGTTGTGGCTGACACCATTAGCTGCATATTTAAATCACCTAGGTAAATTTCAAAATACTGATGCCTTTCCTACCTCTTACCTTTAATATAGAGATATAAGTGATGCTGTATGGGAACCAGTACTTTGCAATTTTACCTTGTATTTCTATTGTCTTACACAGTCTGAGAAACCCTGAGATGAGAAAAATATCCTTCATGTTAACTTACAGTAAAAAAAATTTAGAGTTCTTAGAAAGTAAATTCTTGGCCTCTCCACGGCCATTGGGATACCCTTGGTGAGAAAGTGTCCAGGCACCATAGTGTTAACAACATCCCAGCTGCGATTCATGCGAACCAAGGTTCAGGACCACAGCCTCCAAAACAGCTAGAGGTGTAGTTTTTCACCCATGGCTGTCCTCTACCCTTGGGGAGATGTAAAATTCCTGTACTCCAGGCTGTGCCCATATCAGCAGATAAGCATTTTGGGGACTGGGTACAGTATCAATACCTTTAAAAACTCTCCAGGTGACTTCAATGTACATCCAGATTGAGAACAATTAAAGTAGATTTCCTGACTTTTATCACAATTGAAGTAAGATGATATCAAATGCGAAATCTGGATTCTGCCGTTGGCTCTGGAGTATTGGTCTGGAACAGCCACACCTTCTGTTTCTCCTAAGTGTGACTGGATTCCTCAGTCCGTGGAAGCAGGCCCTGCAGCTTTGCCTCTTGACAAGCCCCTCAGTCATGGTCCCCCGGAGCCTGGTTTTCAGGCCTTTCCTTCCTGGGCCGGCCAGGCTCATGCAAACAGGCTCGGTGCCTCCAGCCTCCCCGGGCCTTTGTCCATGGAGCTTAAGGCCAAGCAAGTGAGGCATTTCCCTGAGCAAAATCTAAAGGGGTGCCCCAAATGTCTCAAATAAAGTAAATTACATTCTTTTTCTTCTTTTTTTTTAATTGAAATATATTTAACATATAAACTTGTGTAAATCTAATATGTACATGTTAATTTGATGCATTTATATATTGTAATATGATTGCCCTATTAGCAATAATTAGCATCTTTATCACATTCCATGATTATTTATTTTTACTGGATTGGAATAATTCAGTTCTATTCTCTTAGTGAGTTTGACGCTGTTGTCTATATTCACTTATGTGTAACGGTTAATAATGTGGATTCGGTAATCAAAGAAAACACAACAATTTCAAGAGAAACATCAAAAGTGCTTTAGTCAAAGTAATGTCCATCGCTAGCTACACATTTCCCCCATCTTTCAGGTAATTTCTGGATACCGTCCCAATAGAACTTTTCTTGTTTTGAGGCAAACCATTCAGAGACCCCCTTTTCCACTTCTTCATACGTTTTGAAGTGCTGCTCAGAAAGTGCATGTGCCATCCATCGGAACAAGTGGGAATCTAAAGGAGCAAGGTCTGGTGAATATGGTGGGTAGGTTAATACTTCCCAGGCAATACCTTTAATGTGTCGTTAACTGGTTTTGAAGTGTGTGATGGTGCGTTATTGTTATGCAGAATTACTTTACTTTGTCTTCTGGCCCATTCTGGTTGTTTCACGATCAAAGCGTGGTTCAAATTGATTATTTGTTGTCGGTAGCGATCAGTATTAACTGTTTCACCTGGTTTTAGAAGCTCATAATACACCACACCTTCCTGATCCTACCAAACACAGAGCATTGACTTCTTTTCAAAGCGATTTGGCCTTGCAGTTGATGTTGATGGTTGACCTGGATCAACCCATGATTTTGTGCATTTGGGATTCTCAAGTAAATCCACTTTTCATTGCCAGTCACAATTCAATGCAAAAAAGACTTTCTTTTGTGCCATTGAAGCAACATTTTACGATGACTTTTCGGTTTTCCATTTGTCTTTCATTCAGTTGATGTGGCACCCATTTTCCTTCCTTTAAAATCTTTCCCATGGCTTGTAAAGAATCAGAAATTGTTTGCCAAGCAAAGTTTAATTTTTCTGCAAGTTGTTTTTGAGTTTGACATGCATCTTCATCCAATAATGCTTGTAATTGTTGGTCTTAAAACTTTTTTAGTGGACCTGGACGTTCTTTGTCTTTCACATCGAAATCATCACTTTGAAAGCATTTAAATCAGCGTTCACAAGTATCTTGAGATGGAGCATGTTCACCATAAGCTTCCCGAAGTATTCAGCAGCACTTTTCAAAATAAAGTAATGAATTAAAACTTTCCGCAAATGCTCTTTTTTTGGCACAAAATTCGACATTTTTAAGTGTAAAAATATCTATGATGTTAACACCTTCAGCAAACTTGACATATGAAGTTTTGAAGCTTGCTGTCTATACAACAAAATAGCATACATATCAAATAGCATATATATCAACATATGTGTAACTTCATGTATTGAAAAATTCCGCATTACTAACCAATACACCTAGTACTGGTTACTCTACTCTAAGCATATAGACTAAATAATATCTCAATGTGATAATTTTTGTCCAGATTGTGTTCATACCATTCAATTCCCCTTTTGAAAGTGTATAATTCAGTGGCAGTTAAGACAACTGTCTCCTCTATCTAATTCCAAAAACATTTCATCACCCTAGAAAGAAACCTTATACCCATTGGCAGTCACTTCCCATTCCTCCCTCTCCCAACTCCTGGCATCAATGTAATATTTTAAAAATCAAATTAATGCAAAAAGAATTTCACGGTGAACAAGCTGTCAAACTGTAAAATGAAGACAAATCTGTGACACTGCACTTTTTGGCCCTGTATCACTCAATCCACCCTAATCTCCACCCAAACTGCAATTTGCCTGGTGGAATGACCTGCCTCCTCCAAATATTTCCTCTCCTGGGTCCCCCACAGAACAGATTGCCTGGGCCCAGGGTGAAGTCTGGATCGTGACTTGGTGGGTCCCCTCTGCATGAACCCTTAGGGGAAGGTCACTAGGTTCTCGGTGTCCAGCTACCTGGCTGGAGGAGTTGTATGCTCTAGTGGAAACAGCCTCTTCACCACCATCTACTTGGCACTCACGGTGTTCTGAGCATATTAAATCCATTTTATTTATTACTCAAAACAGTTTTTTAAAAATTATTTCTATGGAGGCATTATATTGTGAAGCATTCAAACCCTACATTACTATACTGTGAAAGTTTTTTCTTCCCCAAAGACAAGGGCAGTTTGAAATGTGTCCTTCCATATTTTCTGGAGTACCTATGTGATCTTACTTAACCTTACAAAGCCTCCCCTGAAGCAAGCACTGGGTGCTTTGAGTGAGGCTCAGAGAAGTCAGGTCATTTGTTCAAGGTCACAGAGCATGTGAAGAGCATGACTTGAACCCAGGCCTATCTGTCTCCAATGCCAGGAGGAAGACAAGGAGGAAGGGCCCTTGTGTCTTAACTTAATCAAAGTTGTGGCTCATTTATTCAGCCATTCAACAAACATTTATTGGGCATGGCTCTGTGCTGAGTAAAGAGTGAATGCTATACATGGGGCCACTGTCTTCCTGAAACTCATGGCCAAGGCATGTGACACCATCCATTGTCAAGGAATCAAGCAGAAATCAGATGGGCACAGTTAGGGGAAGAGGAAAGAAAACAGGGCTGCCTGGGTGGATACCTGAGAAACTTAAAGTAAACATCCATATTTAAAAATATGTTCTCAGCCATGGCCAGTGTCTCTCACTGGTTAGAACATTGACTTGCACACCAAAGGGTCTCAGGTTCGATTCACTCTCAAGGGCATGTACCTGGGTTGCAGATTTAGTTGAGTGCAGGAGGCAACCAATCAATATGTCTTTCTCTCATAGATGTTTCTCTCTTTTTGTTTCTCTCCCTCCCTCCTTTCCACTCTCTCTAAAAATCAATGGAAAAATATCTTCAGGTGAGGATTAACAAACAAACAAATAGAAATATGTTCACACGAATCAAAATTTTAATAGTTTGAAGAGCAGGCAGTGAGAAGTCCTCTTCCCACCTCAAGCCCCTGGCTTTCTGATAAAGCATCAGTGGAGATGATATCACCCCTAAGTGGGAGAAAATTGCTTCAGAGGGTAGATAAAAATCTGATTTTATGTAAAAAGCAAAGATATATACAGAATATATAAACAGACTTACTATAGACCTGTAGTATTACAATTTTGTTGGGAATGATTAGGAAAAATGTCTAAAAGTGATTGCTCCTTAGGACTTAATCCTATCTAATAAAAGAATAATATGCAAATTGACCATCACTCCAACACATAAGATGGCCTGTAGGGGAGGGCTGTTGGGAGGGATCAGGCTTGAAAGGGAGGGCAGTTGTGGGTGATCAGGCCTCAGGGGAGGTCAGTTAGGGATGACCAGGCCTGCAGGGGAGGGCAGTTGGGGGGGGCGGGACTCAGGCTAATAGGGGAGGGCAGTTAGGTGTTGATTAGGCTGGCAGGGGAGCAGTTAGGGGGTGATCAGGCAGGCAGGCAGGTGAGGACTTGGGAGCCAGCAGTCCTGGATTGTGGAGGGATGTCCAACTGTAGTTGGATACCCCTCGAGGGGTCCCAGATTGGAGAGTGTGCAGGCTGGGCTGAGGGACACACACTCTCCCCCCATGCACGAATTTCATGCACTGGGCTCTAGTAATGAAATAAAACTTGAAAAACTGTTCTAGAACCAGCCACTACTCAGATTTCTTATGAGATCTACCTAAAATCTATACATCCATTTATTCCTGTTTTTCTGTAAAATGCTAACATATCATCTGGATTTTATTTTTTCACTGAAATATGTCATGGGGATTACTCCATGTTAGTGAAAATTGCTTGTTGGTTCCTTTTTACAGTATTCCTTTATGTTTGAATGAAATTTACTTAACCAATTTGCATAGATTGAGCTTCACGTAGCTTTAGAAACACATAGCATTGTTGTGTGCTGCAGTGTACACTGGGTAACTTACGTCATTTCTCATGTGAGTAATTATATCTGAAGGAGAAGTTCCTGGAAGCGTGGTAACTGGATCAGAAGGCATGTGCATTTGTCATTTAAGTATATATTGCAACTTGTCCCTCAAAGGGGATGCATCAATTTCCTCCTTTGTTGTCAAATAAGAGCGTGTCAGTTCCCCCACAACCCCACCATCATGGGTATTAATGAAACCTTTTGACCTTTGCCAATCTGATGGAGTAAAAAACGGTATTGTAGTATAGTTTAAATGTTAATTTCCCTTATTAGGTTCCTGTGTCTAAGAACCATTTTTCTTTATGAGCTTAATGTTTGCTAACTTTTCTATGGACTGTTGTAATATTTTTCATATTTATTGTTTCAAAGAGCTCTGTATATACAGGGCTGGGCAAAAGTAGGTTTACAACTGTGAGTACATGAAACACAATTTATTCTTGAATTATTATTTATTAATCATTGTATTATTTTCCACACAAACAACTGTAAACCTACTTTGCTCACTCTGTATTATGAACACTATCACTTTGTGTTATGAGTTATAGTTCACTCTGTCGTTTGTATTTTATTTTTAAAATTATTATTTGTATTGACTTTGTTCAAGGTAATTTTTACCTTGCAGGTTTTTTTTAATGTTTACATGGAATCAGTTGTTTTAACCACTCCTTTTACGACATCTGAGCTTTGTGTCATATTGAGAAGGGGTGCAAGCTTTGATAAGACGAGAGATGGAAAGGAGCATTCTAAGTAGAGGGAATAGCAGATGCAAAGGTACTGAGATAGGAAGGGTTCTTCAGAGACATTAAAGCAATAAGATGCATATGTACAGAAAGAGAGATTTGTTTTAAGAAATTGGCTACCTGATCATGGAGGCAAGCAAATTGAAAAGCTGGAGCCCCAGGAAGAAATGCAGTTCGAGTCCAAAGGTAGTCTGCTGGCAGAAATCCTCCTCCGCTGGAGGATGTCAACCTTTGTTCTATTTCATCTAAAAAGTACCTTCACAGCAACATCTAGACTGACTAAACATCTAGTTTGACTAAACATCCGGGCACCTAGCCAAGTTGACGCAAAATTAACCATTCAAAATCCACTCCCTATCACCTTGGCACACACACATCTTAAGCTATTCTCTTGTGATATACAATATGGCTCCTCCTACTGCTCCCACAGGCCCAGAAGGACTAGAAGGCACACAATGACGTCAGAATGGAGCTCCTGATCCACATGGAAAAAGCAGACTCCAGGGTGCCTGCCAGTGATCTAAGTGGGGAGTGCAGAAGTTCATCTAAGACTTCTGTAAGGAGGTATGATTTCTAACAGATTTGAGGTAGTGATCTCACCATTCTTGTGAGTATGCAAATGGGGAGGCATATGTCTGCAGGGTTACATAGAAATTTATGTCCTAGGGAAGAACTTTGGTCTGGTCTAAAATAAAGTCAACCCAACAGCCCTCACTTCTGTGGCACTGGATACTCAGCTTCAGCTTCTCACACATCCCTTCTCTCTCTCTCTCTCTCTCTCTCTCTCTCTCTCTCTCTCTCTCTTTCTCTCTCTCTCTCTCTCTGCTCTGACACTGGTGTGGGTTGGATCTCTGAGATCTGAAATGTCTGGTTTGCGGCAGTCATTGTGGTTCTAAATTGAATTCTACTGTCAGCTCCTTGCGCTTGGACTTGCTGCCTCCTAGTGGCAAGAATAAGAAGTTTTCCCTCACTATCATTTAATACGGGGTGGGGGGGGGGGGTTCTTGCTGATCCTACAGATAGAAGCTGCTTGCCTTGTGGGGAGGTGAGGCAAGGCGGGGTCCAACACTGAGGCTCTTGGCCAGGGCCCTCGACCCACCCCCATTGTCTGATGGTATATAAGGGGTCAGGTGGCATGGGTTCAATACTTCATAAATATATGTTTCCACTCCAGAAAATTCCTACATAAGAACAGAGAATGAGGGAGAGATATGCTCAATAATTATTGACTGGCTGAAGGAAGGAAGGAATGATTGCTTGTTCTGGGGGAGGAGAGGACCCAATGTGAACATGAATAGGTTCTCGCAGTTTGTGCTTATTTTGTTGATAAACTGAGAGGATGTGTCCAGGCTGCTGACCTGGGTCGTGGTGTTCACTGGGCTGGGCTGGATGGTGTTGTGAAAGCAGAGGGTCCTGCCTCCAGTAGGGGCCCAGTGAGCTAAGAAAGACCAAGGGCAACCTGTGGGGAGAATGCCCAGTCTCCCGTCATGAGAGGTTGGACTCCCACTCCAGGCCTCTGCAGGGACTGGATGGGGCAAGAGAGGCCTCATACTCAGGGCAAGATCCCAGAGAAAGCCCCTGGGGTGGGGTGGCAGAAACAGGCTGAACAAGGCTGGGGAGCTGGAATAAACTTGTCATGAACGACAGCAGAAAGGAGGGATATGGGAAACACAGCCCAAGACAATTGGCCTCTGGAGACTATGTGGTGGCTGGGGGTGGGGAGGGGCCAGTTTCTAGGTGGAGCCCCCCACCTGAGGTATCTACCCTCAGGTCATGGTGGGCTGGGCAGCCTTGGGGGAACATCATTGTCCATTGGTGACTCCACTAATAGGATAGAGCCTGGAGGCTGGTTCTGAGGTGGATTCTGGGTGTCCTGGGGTTCATCATGGGGCGACCTTGGGAGACTATCTTTGTGGGTCAGACATAGCAAATGACCTAGTGGGGTCACCACAGAATGGCCCTGGGGCTCAGAGCCTTCAGGAGGGGCTGAGGCATGGGACAAGAGGTACACTTTGAAGGGACCATGCGGGAGTACATCCAAGGCAGATGCAGGGCAAGGATATGGGCTGAGAGCAGCGAGGGCCATCCTGGGAGTTCGGGGTCTCAGAACATGGTGCTCCTTGGGACTATGGATGGGGATGGATTGTGGGAGCACATGGATGTAAAGGAATCTGGGGGAACAAATCATGCTGGAAGAACAAATTTTGTGGGGAGGGTAGAGTTGGGGATGGGTTGTGGACACTGGAAAATCTTTTAGTAAACCATTGAAGGGGAGACCCTTGTGGAACAGAATATGGAGCTTTATGATGGATGGGGGGTGGCATTTGTGGGGGTCTTGGGGTGCTCAGAACATGAATGTGTCAGAGAAGTTTGGGCAAATAGAAAAAAACAACCAGAGGGTGGATTTGGGGTGCTCAGAACCAAGGATGCCTTAGCAAGTGGATCTAGGGGGTATGTTTGAGGAGTTAGAAATAGGGATCAAATTATGAGAGTGGACCTCAGGGCTGGAATGCTTGTGGAAACATTCTGGGAGTGGGGTTGGGGCACCCTGTGCTTGGAGAGCAACAGATTATGGGGATGGGTTGGAGGTCCTTGAGGAACATAGCAAGAGGGTGAATTAGGGGCTTCAGAGCCCAGGGGAATCTTGGGGAACTATACCAAAAGCAACAGATCACGGGAGTAAGATTAGGGGGACCAAATCTGGGCATGTCTTGGGGGTGAAATCCCAAGCTGAGACTGCCTAGGGGCATGGGGGGGAAGACCACTGGAGATGGGCTTGATAGGGTTAGGGGGCCTTTGTGTGGGTCCAGGAGTGGACTAGACCATGCTCTTGGAGAAGGCAGGACAGCCAGCTGGGTAGTAGAGGTTTTACTGTCTCCCATCTTCACTCCTCATCTGTAGCATTTGCTGTCCCTGCTGTTCGTATTGCTCCCACAGGACCCAGCAGAACCGGAAGTTGGACAATGAGGACAGTATGGAGCCCTGATCCACACTGAAGTTCTAGGTGTGCTAGACCATCACCACCATGTGCTCCTCTGAGGGCAGACTGCGCAGCAACTTGGCCCAGAAGTGGCCCTGGAACGCCATAAGAGCGAGGAGCCTCCTCAGGGCAGTATGTTCTGGGCCACATCACCTGCACGTGGGGGAGGGGGGCACTTTGAGAAGAGTATGTTTGGCCGTGGTGGAAACGCCCACAGGCAACAACCTTGGGATCTCTGGGAGGCTAAACAGCAGCTCTGGGCACTGTAACAGCTCCTTGCCCAAAGTGACCGGCTGTTCCTCTGGCAGCTTCGGGATCTGCCAGTATTCCAGCTGGGACCGGGCCTGCTCTTCTGGAAGTCAGGGGGCTACACAGCAATAGTGGCGCTTGATGTTATCCACAATGTCCAAGTCCTGCTGCCCCAGGCAAGCCGGAGCCCAGCAGCATCTCAGCCAGGAAGGTGTTCAGGTGGATGCCTCTGAGGTCCAGACTCTTGGTGGCATTTGGCAGGTGGTAGCCCTGGAAGATAGGCACTGTGCAGGTGACCCTGCGGCCATGTTGACTACCAGCCTGCTGACCTGCCCAGCATCAACTGGGCAACCATGTGTATGGTGGGTGAGCACAGCAACTCGAAGACCGCCTCTCTCAGTTGGTGCTGAAGGGCAGTGAGAGAACAGCAGCAGGTGGTCCAGGGTAGCCATATGGAGGTTGTGATCCAGCAGGTGGCACTAGATGAGCTTGGCTCATTCCAGTTCACCACAATGTCTTTCCTTACCACCTGCACCAGAGTCAGCTCCAGGAGAGCATGGGCTGCTTGTCTATAAACTTCTCCAGCACTGGCTACCCTGTGTGGTTGGCTTCTTAGGCTGGCAGCATAATGGTGGCCATGGCATAGGTGGGCCAGGCCTGCCCCATGAAGCCCACCATACAGGTGCCTGTGCCCCTGTCAGTGGCCACTGTGCCGGTCACTGGTGGCAACCTGTCACCCACCACGCTGAAGGCATCCTGCTGTAAGGCCTTACTCATCAGACTTGAGCTGGAGGTCAAGCTGGGCCATGGGGCCCCTGGGGAGCACTGGGGCTCTGAGGGGATGGAATTTGCATCTATGACTGCAGATGGCTGGGTGAGCTGCTGGGCAAGCTGACACCTTTCCTTTGGGGTGTGTAGGTATGGGGAGAAATAGTTGAGGCTGGGTCAGGGACATGCACAGGCAGAGAGAGGAGAGGTGACTGGTATGTGGCATCAACCTGCCTGCTGTCCCCTTCAGAAGACTTTACAAGGCAGTGGTGGGGGTAGGGTGATGCCTCTCTCTACCTCAGAAAGCTCCCAGGGTACTCGTCTGTACTGTATTCACCCCCAAAGTGCCAAATTTGAAGAAGCAGGAGAAAAGAAGCCTCTAGAGCAAGAATCTCTGACCTGGTTCCTCACTCCAGACCAGTAAGACCCAGGAATCCTTCTCTTGCTGCCTTGTCTTGAAGTTATTTATAGTGTGGGATTGAGAGCTGGTCACAGGCCTCCTTGGAATATGAATCAGTGGTGGTCAGTTAGAGTGGCTTTCTGGTTTCCAGGAGGATACAGAAGCCAGCCTGGGTGGGGGCCAGGAGAGTCAGACACCCCTGCACTAGGTTCTTTGACACTTCTACTCTGCCAGTTGCCTGGAACAGTCTCACTGACCCATTCCTGCAGAGTAGCAATTTGCCTCTTCAGAGCTCAGTGGGATACTTCCTTCTCCTGGAAGCCTTCCTGATTTATCCTCTAGTCCTAAATGTGTCATGGGGATATCAAAGTAAGAAAGTTTATTGATTGTTGATAGATTGATTTTAGAGAGGGAGAGGATGGGAGAGGGAGAGAGATAGAAATATCACTGAGAGAGAAACATTAATCTGCTGTCTCCTGCATGTCCTGTAGGGGATTGAGCCCTCAACTGGGGCATATGCCCTGATCAGGAACCCAATGACCTCTTGGTGCATGGGACAATGCTCAACCAACTGAGTCACACAGGGGGGTGAAGTGAGAAAGTTTGGCTAGCTGTGTAGGAATTTACTGTCCTGGCCAGAGAGTAAGGTTAAGTTTTTATTAAATTATCTAGAGGCCCAGTGCACAGATTCATGCACCTTTGGGGTTTCTCAGCCTGGTCCAAGCCTTATCACAATCCTGGCCCCCTCGGGGGATGTTGGACTGCCAATTTTGGCCTGATCCCCGCAGTCCAAGTCGTTCCTGCTCATCCCAGCCCCACTGTGCTTGCCACCGCCACTCAGTAGTGCTGCTGCAGAGTCGGGAGAGGCTCAAGCCACCACAGCTGTGCTCTCCAGCCATGATCCTGTCATCTGGTGCCCATTGGTCGGGTGAGTAGCACACTGACCATCAGGGGGCAGCTCCTGCATTGAGTGTCTGCCCCCTGGTGGTCAGTGTGCATCATAGTGACCAGTTGACTGGTCATTGGGTCATTCGGTCATTTGGTCACTTAGGCTTTTATATATAGATTAATGAATTCTTTTTTATGTGTGGTTTAACGCACATTTTTGGAAATGTTCTTTACTCAGCTTTTTATTGAAGGTCCAGGTACATTCCCCTCCAGGCTTTGTTGAGATATGATTTATATACATAAATAATGTGTTGATTTGACACAAATTATCATTCCAAGATAATAACCACCTTAAATTTAGATTCATGCACTGGTGGGGTCCCTCGCCTTGGCCTGCAGGGACTGGGCTGAAATCGGCAGTCCAACATCCCCTGAGGGGTTCCAGATTGCAAGAGGGCACAGGCAGGTGGAGGGACCCCACCAGTGCATGAATCCATGCAGCATACCTCTAGTTAACTATAATCACTGTGCTGCACATTAGATTCCCAGAAGTTATTCATCTAATAACTAACTACCTGGAAGTTTGTACCCTTTGACCAACATCTCCCTACTTCCCCCACCCCCAGGTTCTGGTAACCACCACTCTACTCTGTTTCTATTATTTAAGCTTTTTTATATTTCATATGTAAGTGAGATAATACAGTATTTGTCTTTGCATGATTTATTTCACTTTGCATAATGTCCTCAAGGTCCATTCTCAATGTTCATCCATGTTGTATCAGGTGTTAGAATATCCTTCCTTTTAAAGACTGATTAATATTCCAATGTATGGATGGACCAAGTTGTGTTAATCCATTTATCTGTTGATGGACACTGGGTTGCTTCCACTTAGTGGCTACTGTGAACAATGCTGCTGTGAACATGGGTATACAAATATCTCTTTAGGACCCTGCTTTTAATTCTGTTCAGTATATACCCAGAAGTGAGGTTGCTGGATCATACAGTAATTCTATTTTTAATTTTTTGAGAGGCCATCACACTATTTTCCACAATAGCAATACCATTTTACATTCCCACTAGCAATGTAGAGGCTTCCCCTTTCTCCACATCCTCATCAACACTTGTTATTTTATGTATTTTTTTAGCTATAGCCATCCTAATGATTAAGAGGTTGTAATGGAATTTTAAGCATCAGCATATTAGACAACCACATTTTATTCAGATGGAATTGAATAGACTGTTCTCATGGCCCAGCCTTTGGTACTAATGTGATCCAGTCTTTGGTACCGATGTGATCCAGCTGTGTGCAGAAGAGGTGCCCCCCAGCACTCCACCTTATTCAACATATATACAGGATGAACCTTTGACACCATGAAAAAGTATTTTGGAGAATTTGGTTACAGACAATAATAAACATTTTCCCTTTAAATAATCATCATGGCAAATCTGAGGATGTTAGATAACAGCTTGGAACGGGGAAGCCTCGCTGCAACTTTATGAGTTAGAAATGGGTATTCTGATGGGGAAATAGAGGCTTAGAGAGGTGAAGTAACTTGTCCAAAGTCACAGTGGGAATGGAGGCAAGAGCTGGATATGAATGTAGATCTTGGAAATATTATAGTGACTGACTGTGGGTCTGGGACATTGTGAGGTCTACAATCCATCCAAAACAGTGGACAGGACTTCCTGAGCCTCATTTTCTCTTGGGTAAAACAAGGGTATTGCATCTGGCACAATAGACTCTGGATCCCGGGATACTGCAGATAACACAACAGAGAGATCACACCTGGAGGCAGCAAGACAAAGATGAGTTTAAAATCAGAGATCTGGAGCCAATTGCTGTGTAAACCCCAGCTCCTCCACTTTATAGGTGATGCAAATTACTAGTCTCTCTGTGCTTCAGTTTTCCCATTAGCAAAATCCTATCTAATAAAAGAGTAATATGCAAATTAGGCATCACTCCATCACAAAGATGGCCGCCCCCATAGCCACAAGATGGCGGTGCCCAGTCCGGCTCAGCCTGGACACTTAAGTGGTCAGGCCTATTAGCCAGGCAGGTGGTGGGGGAGACGGGAGGGCCTGAGGGGTGGCACAGGCAATCAGAAGGGACTGGGGGTCCCCTGCCCAGGCCAGAGGCCTTCACCAGAGGCCTCAGGCATGGGCAAAGGTGGAGCCAGTGATCGGAGGGGGCAGGGGCAGAGCTGGTGATTGGAGGGGTGTGAGGGTGCCCTACCCAGGCATAAGGCCTGGGACAGAGGCCTCAGGCCTGGGCAGGGGCAAGGCCAGAGATTGCAGGGGCTTGGGGGCCTTCTGCCCAGGCCTACATCTTCGGCCAGAGGTTACAGGCCTGGGCAGGGGTGGAGTTGGGATTGGAGTGTCAGGGGTGGAGCCAGTGATCAGAGTGAACTACAGAGGAAACACCTTTTCTTACCGCTCATTGGCTAAGCTCCCTGTATGCCACTGGTAATATTCTTAGTAACTTGGGTAATAAGAATCCCTAAAGGCGATCTAGGGTTTTCCCACCACACTATTGGAGAAAAAAAATGAAGGCCCACTACTGGAGGGCTAAGAAATGGCATATCCTGCCCTAGCTGGTTTGGCTCAGTGCATAATGCCTCAGCCTGCTGACTGCAGGGTCTGGGTTCAGTTCTGACCAAGGGCATGTACCTAGGTGCAGGCTCCTCTCTGGCCAGAGCCCAGGTCAGGGTATATGCAGGAGGCAACCAATCAAAGTGTTCCTCTCACTTTGTTGTTTCTCTCTGTTTTTCCCTTCTTTTTCACATTCTCTAAAATTCAATGGAAACATATCCTCAGGTGAGGATAAAAAAGAAAGAAAGAAAGAAAGAAATCTCCTATTCTATGAAAGACATATCTTGAAAATGCCTAAAGAAAGTTGTCATTTTTCATGGTGAATGGACTGGAGTCTGTGTTGATGAAAACACTTTGGTGGCTGTGGTGACTGGCAGTGGATGCAGCAGCGGGATGATGGGGCTGGTGGCTTCCCCTGATTAGCCTGGTCATCTCCCACAGAGGGAGGCCAGACTGTGGCTTAGGCCTGCTCCCCAAGGGGATTAAGGAGCGGGCCTAAGCTGTCAGTAGGACACCCCCTGAGGGCTCCCAGTATGTGAGAGGGGGCAGGCTGCGCTGAGGAACCTCCCCCCCCCCAGTGCATGAATTTCATGCACCGGGCCCCTAGTGGAAGTAATAATAGTGCAGACTTCAAAGGGCAACTATGAGGGGGGACAGTTTGTTTGTGAAGTGTTTAGGTAAGTGGAGGGCACAGAGTACTGTATTTTCCAGCATATAAGATAAGAGCATATAAGACAACCCCCAGCTTTTGAGAAGATTTTCCTGGGTTAAAAAGTCGTCTTATATGACGGAAAATATGGTAAGTGCTCTTTGAGGGTCTGTTACATAAATTACAGGTAGTTTGGTCTTTGAAACAGAATTAGAGACTTAGGCATTTCGCTTGGAAGGGCTTTTCTTGTGCTGACATCAACTAGACTTCAGATGTGTGCCATGAAGTCATGGGAAGCCAGCAGCACTCCCTTTATCTCTGAAGTCACTGGAAGATGAGTTGTTTAACCTCCTACCAGCAGGGGGTGACCAAGACCACCAATTTCTTTTACTTTCTTTTAGCCAAATCCTTTGTCCTCTTGCTCAGTTATCAACTATGTTTGCGAATTAGAATTACCAGAGCAATTTTTAAAAAATTTCCATGTCCTGGTTGTACCCCAGTCCAATTAAATCTGCATCTCTGCAGATGGAGACCAAACATGGGTGCTTTTTAAAAACTCGCAGGAGATCTTAATGTGCAGCAAGTGGTGACACTGATCTGAGTCTTCAAAATTCGTACCTTTTTAATTTCTCTTGATCATCAGAAAGAATGGACAGTGAGACTGAGGTTGTGAGGCAGTTCTCTCAGTCCAGCAGGTCCTCAAGCTTAAAAGTGTTTGAGAATCTCCAGGAAAACTTATTAAAACAAATAGATCTGTTCCCACCAAGAAATACTGATCTAGCAGGTCCAGGGAAGGGAGAGCCCTGAGAATCTACATTTCTCACAAGCTCTGAGGTGCTACTGGTTGATGGACTCAACTTTAAGCACCATAGTCTGTGGCCTTGCAGACATATGGGAGATGAAAGGGAAAAACCAGTAAAGCTGGAACAACAGGATGAAATTATTTTATTTCTAAATTATTTCAAAAATTTAAATTACAAAGTAATTCAGACTTACAAAAATTACAAACACACAGTCAAAGCATCAAAAATATAGAAGAAATCATGTTAGCCAATCTATGGAAACAACCTCAATGTCTGTTAATAGATGAATGGGTAAAGATGACATGGTATGTATGCAATATAACGTTATTCGGCCATATAAAAGAAGAAAAGCTTGCCATTTGCAACAACATGAATGCATCTTGAGAGCTTATGGTGAGTAAAATAAGTCAGATACATAAATACTGTGTGAGCTCATGTGAAGTGTAAACAACACTAGAGTATAGGAATGCTGTATTAATCATGTCTTTTTTATTCTGTACTTTTTCCCAACACTAAGATAAAGATAACTCTTCTTTTTTATTTTTTATTTATGTTTATTATTGAAAGTATTACAGATGTCCCCTTTTTTTCTTCCAATGACCCTCTTCCACCTGCCTCCCTCCTATCCCTCAAGACTTCACTACACTATTGTATGTGCCCATGGGTTATGCATATATGCATATAAGGTCTTTGGTTAATCTCTTCCTGCCCCGCCTCTCCTCCTTCCCTCTGTGATTCCTCAGTCTGTTCTATGCTTCTATGTCTCTGGATTTATTTGGTTTATTAGATTCTACATATAAGTGAGATTATCTGATACTTGTCTTTCTCTGACTGGCTTATTTTGCTTAGTATAATCATCTCCCTCCATGCTGTCTCAAAGGCTAAGAGATTCTTCTTTTTTATAGCTACACTAGAGGCCCGATGCATGAAAATTTGTGCATTGGGGGAGGGGGTGTCCCTCAACATGGCCTGCCCCCTCTCACAGCCCGGGAGCCCTCAGGGGATGGCTTAGGCCTGCTCCCCATGTAAGCTGTAGTCTGGCTTCCCTCTGTGGGAGGTGACCAGCAGATCAAGGGAAAGCACCGCCCCCATTATCCCCTCACTGCTCCTGCCTCTGGCCTCCCTCTGTGGGAGGCGACGGGCCGATCAGGGGAAAGCAATGCCCCTATCATGCTGCTGCTACTGCCACTGCCAGCTGCCGTGACTTCCTTAGCCTCGCACAGCCCTTGCAGCAGCAGCTGCTGTGGCTTTGTCTGGAAGGACGTCCAGAAGACATCCGGTCTAATTAGCCTATTACCCTTTTATTAGTATAGATAGTATGCCATTGTGTAAATATACCACTTCTTTTTTATCCACTCATCTACTGATGGGCACTAGGGCTTTTTCCAGATCTTATCTATTGTAAACAGCACTGTTATGAACAAAGCGGTGCATATATTCTTTCTGATTGGTGTTTCAGGAGTCTTGTGATATACTCCTGGAAGTGGGATCACTAGGTCAAATGACAGTTCCATTTTTAAATTTTTGAGGGAACTCCACACTGTTTTCCACAATGGCTGCACCAGTCTCTGCCTTCCCACCAGCAGTGTACTAGGGTTCCCTTTTCTCCACATTTTTGCTAGCATATGTTGTTTGTTGATATTTTTTTAATGTTTTTTTATCTTTATTGTTCAGATTATTACAGTTGTTCCTCTTTTTTCCCCCATAGCTCCCCTCCTCCCAGTTCCCACCCCACCCTCTGTCCTTGCCCCCCCCACTGTCCTCATCCATAGGTGTATGATTATTGTCCATTCTCTTCACGCACCCCCAACACCCTTAACCCCTGAAAATTGTCAGTCCACTCCCTTTCTATGCCTCTGATTCTATTCTATTCACCAGTTTATTCTGTTCACCAGATTTTTTATTCACTTGATTCTTAGATTCACTTGTTGATAGATATGTATTTGTTGTTCATAATTTTTACTTTCCTTTTTCTTCTTCCTCTTCTCAAAGGATACCTTTCAGCATTTCAT
>PVJC01013865.1:0-37272 GCA_004026665.1 Murina feae
GGCCTCTGCGGTGAGCGCCAGCGTGGCTGAGTCCCCAACAGCAGCGTCCATGTTTCTACACAGACTCGACACTCAGGGGGTTAGCACTGGCCCCTCCACATGCCCCTTCTGAAAAGTCCCTCCTCAGGTGCCCAACTGCAGGGGCCCCCTTCCTCTCAGTCAGAAGGGCCGAGGCCCTCCTCCCCTGACTCCCCTACATCCCAGCCCAGTCCAGCCACCGGAGCCCCAGGTCATCCCTGCCACTCGGTGTCTAATCAGATTTGTCCCTCCGCCTCCCCTCCTTGTCCCAGCGAGGGTCCTCCCTCCCTCTGCCCCCTCCCCTCTCCCCAGCCTCAACCCCAGGGCTTCTTCTGCCATCGAGCCTGTCTCCACCAGCAGCTCCTCACTGCCTCCCCCACCCAGTCTGTCCATCCTTTCAGAACCACAGCTCTGTGCTTCCCACTTACTCCTTAGGATGCCTCCCCACCCCAGCTGAGCCCTCGGCTTCCTGGGGAAAGCCCTTTGCGCAGCATTCAAGCCCCAGGCCCTCCCTGACCTGTTTGCATTTTCACACACACCCAGCATTTCGGCACCAAGCTTGTGCTGACGGCTCCTCCTCGGTGCCCCATCCCTGCCCTTGTTTACCGCCTGCTTCATGGCCCATTGCAAACAGCCTGTCCTCTGAGGCTTCCCCACTCCCTCCCACTCTCCCCAGGGCAGAGGAGGCCTAAGGGTCCTAGGCCAAGGGTTGAACCACAATTGTCTGCTTGCATTTTTACCTTCCCTACCAGCCTGGGAGCTCCCCGAGGGTGCACAATGGGTCTGAATCACTTCCTGGTCCCAGGTTCAGGGCTGGGCCCATGAGAGACAGTCTTTGAACATTTGTGAACCATGAGTGAACAAGTGAGTGAGGAAGGAACCGGAGAAAAGAAAGAGGAGAAAGGACTCAGGAAGATCCATGGAGGAGCTCAGGCACCGTTTGATCCAGTTCCCTACCCTACCACCAGTTGTGCCGATGAGAAAACTCAGGGACTTGCTCCGGGCACACAATCAGACACAGGACAGAGCCCAGGGCCGGGCAGGACTCTGGGCCACTGGGGTCCAGCATTCGAGGGGAGGTGATAGCCCCTCCTGATGAGCTCTGGGTGGGGCCTGGCTGGCTCTGGTGCCTGAGGAGCCTCCTGAGAAGGACAATGAGGAGTCACAGCCACATAATAGCCCCGAAAGCCTGAGTCAGGAGGTTCTGCTGAGTTATGCAGCCTGCAGCCCGGCACCGCCCCGCCGGCTGGCTCAGTCCACCTCGCGGGTGTTTGTGCTGAACTACAAGAAAGAACAGCCCCTCCTTTGTGACAGCAGCAGAGGTGTCGCCACTTAAACCAAGTCCCCTGAATGTGCCAACTCAGGAGTGCCCCGTCCCTAACAGTGAGGGCCAGGGCACGGGCAGGCCTCTGGGTGCGCCGGGCACCAGCTTCTGTGGATGTAGGAGCCGCCTCAGGCCTCCACGTTGGCACCAGCATCCGCGTCCAGCCAAGGGCCCACACAGAAGCCCGGAGTTGCCCTCTCCTATTCCCCAAGTCCTCCCCCACTGCAGCCAATGCCCAGGGCAGCACTGGGCTTAGCGACCAGGGAACCACACCACCTCGTCACAGCGGGCCTCGTGAGCAGCAGAGGGAACTTCCAACACCACCACGGGCCCCTCTCCTCCTTTCTGTGCCTCTCGGTCTGCAGTGGGGCCGTTCACACTCTAATGTGCCATTCACAGCCTCTGCCCACTCGCTGCCCTCACTCCTACCAATTTCACCCACACTCTGAGCCTCTGTGCCTGCCGCTCCCTCTCCCCCGAACACCCTTCCCTCCTTCCTGAGCCAGGGAGCACATACTCACTCCTCTCAACTCTGTGGGTGTCCGGGCTCCTGAATCTCAGGGCAACACCTTCCATGACACCAATAACTCTGTGACCAGTGTCTGCCCTGCCTCCCTGTGAGCTGGGCTGGGGAAGCCTGGGCCCAGCAGTGCGGGCACAGCAAATGCACGGCAGCTCCGCTGGTGTTGGATCCCCCTCCCCAACTGGTCACTGGAAGTACCACCCTGAGGGCTAAGCTAGATTCCCCTCCGGGCTCCTCCCTGTGCAGTTGGGAGGCTCTCCAGTCCCTTCCTCTGTGGTCCTGGGTGAGCTCAGTCTCCAGGGCTCTCTCCTCTGCGAAGCCTTTCTGGGGACATCCATGGCCAAAAACTCAACTTCACCCTAAACTTCACCCCTTACACAAAAATTAACTCAAATAGGTCCAAGATTTAAATGTCAAACTATCAAACGTTTAGGAGAAAAAGGACAGGAAAATGCGGTGCGACCCAGGGCAAGGTGAAGCGTTTCTAGACTTGACACTAAAAGGTGATCCACAGGAGGAAAAGCGGTGGATAGACCTCAGCAAAGCAAAAGCCTTGCTCTGTGAGACGCCTGTGAAAAGGACGGGAGAAAAGCTACGGGAGTTACGTCAGCAAAGCTTCCTAGTACAAAATCAGTATTCAAAAATCGCCAGCAATGAACTATCTGAAAGGGAAACTCAGAAAACACCCCATTTCCACTCGGATAGAAAGAATGAAATACCTAGGAATCGATTTAAGCAAGGAAGTGAGGCCTCTGTGCACTGAAAGCTCACAAGCCACTGCCGACAGACACCGAGGAAGACACAGATCAAGGGGAACTTCACTGTGCTCAGGGTTAGAAGAATTCATCTTGATGAGATGTCACACCGCATAAAGCAATCCACGATCCTGTGCAATCCCTATCAAAACGCCAGGGGCGTTTTTCACAAAAATAGAAAAAACAATTGTAAAATGTTTGTATCAGGCCACAAAATACTCCAAAGAGCCAAAGCCATCTTAAGAAAGATAAGCAAAAATGGAGGCATCCCATTTCCTGATTTCAAACTGTAGCACAGCCCTGGCCAGTGTTCCCAGTGGTTAGAGCGCCAGCCGGTGCATGGAAGGGTTAAGGGTTCAATTCCTAGTCAAGGGCACATACCTGGGTTGCAGGTTTGATCCCCAGCCCTGGAAGGGGTACATGTGGGCAGCAGTCAATCAGTGTGTTTCACATCAGTGTTTCTCTAACTCTCCTTCCCCCCTCCCTCCCTTCCACTCTCTCTAAAAATCAAGGGTAAAACCATCCTCAGGTGAGAGTTAACAAAAACAAAACAAAACAACTGTATTACAAAGCTATAGTAATCAAAACAGTACAGTATTGGCACAAAAGCAGATACATAGATAAATGGAATAGAAAAGAGAGCCCAGAAATAAACTCATGCATATATACTCCATTACTTTATAACAAAGAAACCCAGAATACACCGTACAGCAGGGAAAGGACAGTCTCTTCAATAAATGGTGTTGGGAAAACTGGATAGACACATGCAAAAGAATGAAACTAGAGCGAGCCCTATCTTACACCATATGCAACATCCATCGACTCAAAATAGATTCAAGATTAGAACACAAGACCTGAAACGATAAAACTCCAGTGAGAAAACATGGAGGGGAGCTCCTTTGCATCAGTGTTGGCAATAGTTTTTTTATTTGACACCAAAAGCAAAGGTTTAAAAAAAAAGCAAACAACAAATGAGACTACATCAAATTAAAAAGCTTCTGCACAGCAAAGGAAACCATCAACAAAATGAAATGGCAACTTATGGATTAGGAAAAAACATTTGCAAACCAAATATCTGATAAAAGGTTAATATCCAAAAATTACATAAAGTACTCATATAAGTCAACAGCAAGAAAACCCAACAAACATCAAAAAATCTGATTTTAAAATGAGCAGAGGAACCGAGTAAACAATTTTCCAAAAGAAAAGTACAAATGGCCAACAGGTGCAGGAAAAAGTGCTCAATTCCCTCATCATCAGGGAAATGCAAATCAGAACCATAAAAAGCTGCCACCTGTACCTCTTAGGACAGTTATCATCAAAAGGTAAGAGATGACACGCGTTGGCAAGGATGTGGACAAAAGGGAACCCATGTGCATTGCTGGGGGGAATGTAAATTGGCGCAGTCACTATGAAAAACAGATTATAAATAGGACTATAAAAAGATTATAAATAGGACTATTATAAATAATCCAGCAATCCCCCATAGTTTATACATCTTTTTTAAAGACATATTTTTATTGATTTCAAAGAGGAAGGGAGAGGGGAAGAGATAGAAACATCAATGATGAGAGAGAATCATTGATCGGTTGCCTCCTGCACTCCCCCACTGAGGATTGAGCCCCCAACCCGGGCATGTGTCCTTCACTGAAATTGAACCGGGATCCTTCAGTCCACAGGCTGAAGCTCTATCCACTGAACCAAACCAGCTCAGGGTACTTTATACATATTTAGGAAATGAAGTCACTCCCTCTAACAGATATCTGCATTCCCATGTTCATTATTCACAATAGCCAAGACATGGAGACAACCTGATTGCCCATCAACAGATGTAATTTATATATATACTAGGGGCCTGGTGCACAAAAATTTGTGCACTTGGGCGGGTCCCTCAGCCCTGCCTGTGCCCTCTTGCAGTCTGGGACTCCTCGGGGGATGTCCACCTGCTGGCATGCCTTGCCAGCCTGTATGAAGGGCTGAGGGCCGTTTTCAGGTTGCCCACAGCTCCCATTGACCCAACATCCCAGTGAGGCTGGCTGGAATCAGGTTTCTGGGGGTTTATTTATCTTCTATAGTTGAAACTTTGTTACTTTGAGTGGAAACTTAGGCAGGTAAGAAAGTCTCCTGTTTGCTTCAGCTCCGTGGCTTCTATAATTAAAACTATGTTGCCTTGAGCAGAGAGAGGCCCAGCCAGCCTAGGCAGACAGTTTACTCCTGGTGCAAAGGAAGTCTCCTGTTTGATCTAGCTCTGTGGCTGCCGGCCCCCATCTTGGGTGGGTTAATTTGCATACAGATGTTCTGATTGGCTGGGGGTGTGGCTTGACTGGTGGGTGTGGCTTAGGGGTCTCGGAGTGGTGGTCAATTTGCATATTACTATTTTATTAGATTATATATATATATATATATATATATATATATATATATATATATATATCTCAGAGTATTATTCAGCCAGGAGAAAGACAGACATCCTGTCATTTGCAACAACAAGGATGGACCTAGAAGGTGTTATGCTAAGTGAAATAAGTCAGAGAAAAACAAATACTGAATGATATCACTTATATTCAGAATTTAAAATGCTGAATTAGTAGAAACAGAGATCAGAATGTGGTTACCAGGGGCTAGGGAGTCAGGGGAAAGGGGAGATGCTAGTCGCAGGACATAAACTTCCAGTTATAAAATGAATGAGTTCTAGGGGTCTAATGTACGCCATAGTGATTATAGTTAACTAGAGGCCCAGTGTACGGAATTCATACATGGGGGTGGGGGGGTTGGGGGTTGTCCCTCAGCCTGGCCTGCACCCTCTCCAATCTGAGATTCCTCAGGGGATGTCCAACTGCCGGTTTAGGCCTGATCCCTGAGCAATCAGGGACCGATGGCTCCTAACCGCTCGCCTGCCTGCCTGCCTGAGTACCCCCTAACCACTCCCCTGCTGGCCTGATCGCCCCCCAACTGCCCTCTCCAGCCACAACCCGCCTCCTCTGCTGGGCTCTGCCTCAGCTGTGTGTGCAACCATCTTGTGACGGCCATTTTGTGATGGCCATCTTGCGATGACATTAGGGCATGATGCGTGAGGGCGTGATGACCACCTAGGCTGTTAATAGTATAGATAATATTATACAGTTGACCCTTGGCCAATATGAATTTGAACATGGATTTGAAATTATAGATGGATTTTTTCAATAAATACTTTAAATGTCTTTTTCTCTTCCTTATGATGTTCTTAGTAACATTTTCTTTTCTCTAGCTTTTATTTAAGAATAACGCATGCCTGGCTGGTGTGGCTCAGCAGTTGAACGCTGATCCAGGGACCAAGAGGTCTCTGGTTTGGTTCCCTGCCAGGGCATGTGCCTGGGTTGTGGCTCAATACCTAGTGTGGGGTGTGCAGGAGCAGCTGATTGATGATGTTCCTGTCTCATTGATGTTTCTATCTCTCTATCCCTCTCCCTTCCTCTCTTTCTAAAAATCAATTAAAATTTTAAAGAATAACGCATATAATCCATATAACACACAAAATATGTGTTAATTGATTATTTGTTATCAGTAAGGCTTCTGGTCAGCAGTAGGCTATTAGTAGTTAGGTTTTGGAGGAATCAAAATTTATACACAGATTTTTTACTCCTCGGGGGTGGGGGAGGACTCAGTGTCCTTAACCCCACATTGTTCGAGTCAATTGTATTATATACGTAAAGGGGAGAGCTGCAGACCACACCCCGACAAAGGCCTGGTATGGAGACTATATAAAGCGCTCTCAGCTCAACAGTGAAACCAGACAATCCAATCAGGAAATGGGCAAAACACATGAACAAACATGTCACTGAAGAATACATACAGATGACAGATAAGCACATGAACATGTGTTCAATGTCATGAGTCACTAAGGAAATACACGTTAACACCGCAGTAAGAGGCTGTTACACGTCTATCGGAAAGGCTAAAAGCAAATGATTGTGGCAACACAACATGTCGCAAGGCGGTGAAGTTGAATCACTCAGCATTGTTGTGGGGAATGTGAAACACGCATAAGCTCCTCTGTGTATGAATGGTCAAGGCAGCTGTATTCATACTAGCCCCAAACTGGAAACCAAATGTCCCTCAGCAGGTGAAGTGGTTAAACCACTGTCCATCCGCGCCATGGAGTCCCAGTCATCTCAGAAGGAGCAAGCTACCAACCACTCCCAGGGCGGGAACAGATCAGTGACTGCAGGGGGCAGGGATGGGGGGGCTGCGCTGAACAGAGGGAGAGTCTGGTGGTGACAGAACAGTTCTGCATTGTGATTGTGACAGCGGTTACACAGAGCTGCACATGAGCTTGCACACATCTCTGTGTGTGCGCATGTGTGTCCACATGCATGCACGCACACATGCGCACACACGAGCACACGGCACCATCCCCTCCCCTGCTGGGATGGCATTGTACATAGCTGTGCAGGACGGTGCCCCTGGGGAAACGGGGGAGTCTACATGCAGGCTCTCTGGTTATTTTTATTATTATTCTTTTCATTTTTAAAATATATTTTTATCGATTTCAGAGAAGAAGGGAGGGGGAGAGAGAGAAACATCAGTGATGAGAGAGAAGCATTGATCAGCTGGGGATCAAGCCCGCATGTGTCCTGACCCAGAATCAAACTGTGACCTGAGGGTTCAAACACTGACGCGCTGTTTGTTTGTAAACAGCTTCCTGTGAGTCTGTCACTATGGGCCGGTAACTGCAGAAGTTGGAGGCTAGGGCCTTTCAGCCCTGGCAGCTAGAACTCCCTGCTAGCCCAGCACAAAGGCTACGAACAAAGGAGGGACTGGGGCCCAGGGAGAGTCATGTGCTGAGTCCCCAGGGCAGCATGTCCGTGGGCTCCTGGGGAGGAGGGTGCAGGTGCGTGCTCATGTACCCGGAGGAGCAGGGGCACCTGTGGGCCGTGCTCAGGGAGGCAAGGACCTGGCCTGGGGCTACTGTGCTCAGACAGTGTGATCCTCCCCACCCACCCCCACCCCCGGGGCTACGGAGGAGGGCAGGACTTGAGGCTTGAGGGGTTAGTGATGGGGACCCCGGGAGAAAGCAGTCATGCTCAGGGCAGTGGGCTGAGGGGGGCCTGACAGGCGAGGAAGGGTGGTGAGGGACACAGGGAGCAGGTTCCAGCCCTCAGCCACCCAGAGCAGTGTCCTCAGGATCCCAACCCCAGCCAGAGCAGCGCCAGCCAGGGCGAGCGGTAGGGGATGGGGGACAGGAGGGACGGCTGGGCCAGGTGTCTGGCTGACACAAAAATGGGGTGTGGGCTGTTTGGCCAGGTTTAATGGGCTTTGTTGCCCTTGCCCTGGCAGCCTGCTTTCAGATGTGGTCCCCACACCTCCCATAACCAGGGTCCCAAGCCCCAGGGACGCTGTGCATTGCTGGGCCTGACCCCAGCCACAGCAGCCCTTCCAGCTCCCCGCCTTCGGTGGGGCCTGCTCATCACGCAGGACCAGTCCTGGGCAGGGCGCCCTCCCCGCAGGGAGCAGGGTTCCTCACCCGCTTGTCCACACCCAGCTCTGGGAAGGCTCCTAAGGCTAGCGCCTTGGGGGTTCCCAGCCTAGCACCCCAACTCTACTCCCACCGCCGGACAGCGGGCCACCGCCACGCACTTCCCCTCCCACCCGGGCAGCAGCACAGGGAGGGCTGGACCAGGGTCACCAGCAAGCCTGGGGGGGGGGCTGCCCAGGCTGTTCCCTTGCTGTGTGCCCATAGGAACACCGTCCCTCTCTGGGCCGCATGCAACGTTCCAGGAACTCTTGGACTCGCTCCCTGAGCTTTTCCCGATTGGGGAGCCCACGCCCGGCAGCGGAGGGGGCGGGTCTGTGCCGTCGGCGGTGTGAACCCGCTTCCGGCCCCGCCCCCGGGCCGCACGTGACCGCAGGTGGCGGCGGGGTGGGCGGGGTGGCACTTAGTCACCTGCCCGCCGCCGCCGCGCACCGCTCCGTCCTCCCGGCTTCCTCGCCGGCCGCGCGACGCGCCCGAGGTCTCCCGGTGAGCGCGGTCCGACCCTTCCTGCCGCGCCGCCCGGCCTCCTCCAGGCAGGCCCCTCGGGGTGCCCGTCCCGGCGCGCGGGGTTCCGAGACCCCTGTCCGCCCGGGAGCCCGGGAGCGCGCCCGTCGGGGTGCGGCCTCCTGCCCCCGCTCGAGGACTCCGGGGCAGTTCCCCGCAGAAGGAGCCGCGCGCCCCGCCCGGTGCGGCCGCCGGCTGACCCGCGCCCGCCTGCGCCCCGCGGGCTCCTATGGGCAGAGGAGCCGCGCGCCCCAAGGCCCGCCGTCCCCGCCGCCCCGACTCCGGCTCCCGCCGCGCCGCGCCCGGCCTCCCGCGGCGTCCCGGGCGGCGCCATGGCCTTCTCCCAGGTGCAGTGCCTGGACAACGGCCACGTCAACTGGCGCTCCAGCGAGTCCAAGCCCGAGTTCTTCTACAGCGAGGAGCAGCGCCTGGCGCTGGAGGCGCTGGTGGCGCGCGGCCCCGCCGCCTTCTACGAGGTGCTGAGCCGGGAGAACATCCGCGACTTCCTCTCGGAGCTGGAGCTGCGGCGCATCCTGGACACCATCGAGGTGTACGACCCGGGCTCGCAGGACCCGCGCGACTCGGGCTGCCTCCCGGGGCTCGAGGACCACGGGGCGCGGGACCGTGAGGAGGCCGGGGGCGCCGGGGAAGCCCCGGCCGAGGCGGAGCCCCCGCCCTCCCTGGAGTACTGGCCCCAGAAGTCGGACCGCTCCATCCCGCAGTTGGACCTGGGCTGGCCGGACACCATCGCCTACCGCGGCGTGACCCGCGCCAGCGTCTACATGCAGCCGCCCCTCGACGGGCAGGCGCACATCAAAGAGGTGGTGCGCAAGATGATCAGCCAGGCCCAGAAGGTGAGCAGCCCGGGGGACCAGCGCCTGCCCTTTGTGCACACTCCTCTCCGCGTGGAGAGGCCGTGGGCCCGAGGGTCCCCTGGCTGTCTGCCTCCATGGGGTTCCTGGTTCTTTGCAGAGGGACGGGGGGCCTGTGTGCCTGGCAGGTGGCAGCAGTGGGCTGCTGCCTGTCATGGGCCGCCCGCTGTGCGTTGTTGCGGGTGTTTCTGACTTCCAGCGGCCTGGTGAGCGAGTCTCCCATAAGAAGGTGCTGCCTTGGGCGGGGGGGGGGGGGGGAAGCATGTGCTTTCTCTCCTGTCCCTGGGGACGGCTCTGACTCAGCCCTGAGAGGTGCTGCACCCTGAGTCTCTGATGCTGCTTTTGTCGGGTGGGGGAGAGAATGTCACGCAGACGGAGAAGTTGCCTGAGCCCATGGAGGCTGGCCTGGAGGTCTGAGTTCAAACGTGCCTGTTTCCTGGGTGTGCTGGGCCCCAGAGCCGGTCGCTCCACCGCTCTGAGCTTCTTCATGAGCCTTGCAAAGGCGGAGCCCTTCAGCCGAGGGTGTGAGAGGTGGGGATGGCCTGGTCTTCAGGGTGGGAGCAGTGAGTTCAGCTGAGGTTGAATTTCTCCCCCGGAAGGGACCTCATGGTCTGGACCTCCCCTTGCGGACCCCTGCCAGGCCGCGCAGTGGGGAGCCATACTCAGTTGACACACCGATACAGATTCTGGGAAGAGGAGCTTACCACTTGCAGAGACGGCCATGACCTTGAACGGACGCCTCTGCCTGTGAGGGGAAGTGCCTTTTGCATGGTTTCAAAGCGCGTCCTGACGTGACTGGCAAGGCCTGCCGTGCGGCTGTGTTGAGGAGGATTCTGGGCCAGGCCCTGGCTCAGTACAGAGCAGGGAGTGACTGGGTTGTAGGCAGGTGTTTCCAGTGGAATCTCACCCCTTTGCTGTTCCAGGCCCAGAGGGGGCAGCGAATGGCACAGCGAATGGCACAGGACCTGAACCTTGGCTGTGGGGGCCATCCGGCTGCCAGACAGGCCTGGGGAGCTCTCCGCAAAGAAACCAGAAGTGGGTCGGGAGTTGAGGAGTAGCCAAGGCCTAGGCTTCCAGGAGCGGAGCGTCTGTCTCCCGAGGGGGCTGGCTGGGGCCGATGGCCTGTGCCAGGAGCCGGCTCTCAGCCTGTCCAGGCAGCACTGGGGCTTCGGGTCTCTGGTCTGTAAATGGAGGTGGCGAGGATCAAAAGCCGCTGGTGTGAGAATGGAATTGGGTGAAAGGCATGAGGAAGAGTTGAAGGAAGAGGAGGAGAAGGGGGAGGAGGAAGAGGCCTTCATAGTTTTCAGCCCAAATAACCTGCCCCACACCTGCTGAGGGTGCCTGACTTGAGGTCATGAAACCAGCTCCCTGGAGGGCCTATTGGGAGCCATTACCTAGCCTCCACCCCCTTTAAAAAACTGGGAAAACTGAGGCCAAGAAAACAACCTGCTCTGTCAGGGTTCTCCCTCCTCTTATTCCCTCCTCCCCACGGGGAGTAGGAAGGAGGCAGACACCGGATCCCGGCCTGGGAACAGGCAGCGTCTAATCTCTCCCAGACAGAAAGACAGACGGCCTGGCTCAGCGATGGGGCCAGATAGGGGCGCCTGGGGCTAGGCTGGACACTCTGGGTGGCCTCCCCATGTCTCTGTGGCCAGGGCTGAGACCCAGCCACCCCATACAGTCCCGTGGGTCCTCCCATAACTTTATTTGCTCCCTGCAAAAGTCCCCACGAGGTGACGGGTGTCACCTATCTCAGGTGACATAACCAGGAAGAAGTCCATCTCGGGTTAAAACCCTGATCTGTTGGCACCCCAGTCATGCTCTCCCGCAGCCCCCGGCAGGTAGGCATGGCCCTACTTTCATCCCCCTAAGAATGGGGCTCACTGCTGAGCCTGACGCCCTCTCAGGCAGCAGGGAGGCTCTCGAGCCAACAAGAGGGATCTCAGAGGCAATAGAGGCCAAGCTCCTTGCCCTTCAGAGGGGCACGGGCGCAGAGAAGACGGGGCTGGTTTGCGCCCACAGCACCGTGGCTCACCAAGCTGCTGTCCAGCCCGTCTGCTCCCCTGTTACGTCTGTCCTGGTCCCCGAGGCCAGTGTGATGTGTGCGCAAGCCATCTGTAAAAACAACAGCTGCTGTTTATCGAGCACGAGGCACTTCATGATCTCAGGTGGTGGATCTGCCCCATTTCTCAGATATAGAAACTGAGGCCTGGCTGGCTAGTCCCTCCAAGGTCACCTAGCTAGTTCTTGGGTGGAGGGTGGGGACCAGGCCCGTGTTGTCCTCAGACTCGAGGACCGGTCCCCTGCCCATCCTGCCTGGCCCTGGCAGGACAGGGCGGAGCGCTCACCGAGTGCCTCCCATTTCCCCTGCCTCTGCTCTGGCTGCTTCCCAGCTCCCAGGGGCTGGGCCGTGACACTGACGGATGCTGACAAATGCTGACCGAGCCCTTACCTGGCCGCCCGTCTGGGAGCCCTTCCTGCCTTCTCTCTTCCCATGAGTCACTTCTTTTCCGCTCTCCCCGAATCCTCTCACCCCTGGCACCTGTGCAGGGAGAACACCCCTGTCCCCAGACCAAGAATGGGGATCCCACTGTCCAGCCGCATGGCTGTCACACTGGACCCCTTCCCGCTGGGCACTGGGCTGGGGCTGCTGGCACTGAGTCAGGGAAACCCAGTCCGTCACCTCCTCCGCCTGGGCTGTAGTCAGCATGACAGGCAGACCGTGGGCAGCCTGGGAGACTGTTCCTGCCAGGGCTACTACCCCCTTCAGCGCTGACACCTGCTGCCCTGTGATTCTACACTCCTCTGGGGAGCCTGGCGCCAGGCTGGGCGGAGACCGGTGGTCCTGGGCCTCAGAGGACCACTGGCTGTGGCTCTGGCTCTGAGCGCTTGCTCTCTGGCATCTTCCGGCCCCACTGGGCTCCAGCTTTCCAAGGTGGGAGGTCATCTGCCCGCCCCCAGGAGCCAGTGATTTGTCTGGAGAAACTGCTCTGGGGTTCAGCTGCATGCCAGGGGCCGGCTACAGCCTCTGAGAGAAGGGGAGAGGCTGGATGGCAGGAGTATAGGGTGCCCACCTCCCACATGGGACCAGAGCCCCTAGTAGGGCCCCTTCACCAGCCTGGCAGCCTGGGGGGAGACCCCAGGGGCAGGGTGAGTCATACACGCTGAGGAAACTGAGGGAGAATGAGTGGCCAGGGCGAGCCTACATGCGACTTCACGCCATCCAGGCAGGGTGCAGGAACAGAGACCCAGAGAAGTTCTGTTTCTTGCGAGTGCCACCAGCAGGAAGGGGCAGGAACCAGGTCGCGAGATGCCTAACCAAGCCCACATCTTTTCTCTCCAGCCCCGCCATCACACACTGGCGTTCTGGCTGATGGTTATCTCCAGGAGAATGAAAGCACTTTAATGAGGCATTTATTAAGCACCAGGTGTATGCCAGGTGCTATCATCCTCCCAGCAAGTCCATAAACTAGGGGTGCAGATGAGGAGACAGGCCTGGTAGGGCTGACCTCTCCATAGCTTGTCAGAGGTCACAGAGCTGACACCAAGGGGTTGGACGCAGAACCCAGGTCGCAGGCTCGGGCCGTTACCCTGAAGCAGCGTCCTGGCTGCCCCTGCTGAGCCAGCCTCGCGAGCAGTGAGCAGTGCAGCCTCTCGGCTCCCCAGCACGTCGGGTCGGAAAAGTACTGCCTCGGGCTCCCTGTCCCACAGGTCCCATGCCGGCTCTCCGAGCGGGGCTGGCGAGGACAGGGTGACCGGGAGCCAAGGCCACGGCGGGTCCCTGTGGACCAGAGGGAGCTCTCTCCCTGTCCCTGAGCTGGGCAGCACCCCAGAGGCCCCAGGCCCAGAAGCATTCCTGAGGGCACAGCAGGTCCAAGGAGCTGCCTCCTGGCAATTCCCAGCCCCGGGCCCAAGGCCCTCACCTGCAGGCGGGGAGCCCCTGATAACACAGTCCCAGTGGCCTTTGCATCTTGAGAGTTTGGGGAGAGCCACGAGGGCTCTGCCAGGAAGGAGGGCGGCCTCTGGGGTGCACACCTGGCTCCTGCGGGCAGGCAGCCTCAGACCTGCAGGCAGCCTCAGACCTGCAGGCTTGCCCTCCCTCGACCTGGGAGGTGGGGCCTGTCGTCATAGTCCTGTGGCAGATGAGGATCCGAGGCTCCGAGCAGGCCGGGGCCTGCCGCCTCGCACCAGCCTCCTTGGCGTGGCCAGCCTGCCCTGGGCTCCACAGAACCCCACTCGCCCTGGTTTGACAGGCTCACCCTGAAGCTGAGGCCCCGCCCCTGCACCAGCAGAGAGGGGCTGGTCCTCTCAGAGGCCCCTGGCTCACCTGCCCAGCTCAGCCGCGTCCTTGCCTCATTTTCTTCCTGTAGTACAATGGGAATTGGGCACTTGTCCTGAGGCAGTAACGGTTGTGAGTGCCCACAGGATGTGGAGTGCAGGGCACAGCCAGCAGGCCTGGCCTGGGTGGGCTTCCCCAACCTCCTTTGTGGGGTCTCAGGGACCCCAGGCTCAGGCACCTTCCCAGGTTAAATGCCGTGTGGGCAGTGGAAAGGCTCACTGTCCCGCAGACCCAGCGCAAGCCCAGCGCTGCTGTTAGCCATGCCCCGAGGCAGCCCCTCTGCCTCCGACCCCCACTCCTGCCCCTTCGGGCCGTGGTGATGCCTGTGCCTGCCTCAGAGTTGTGATGGGATTGAATGGAAAAGGGATATAAAGCACTTGGTGTATCTGGCAAGGAGCTGGCATTCCTCCCGCATCCTCTTCCCACCCTTTCTCTGCCTTTCTCCTCACCCCTCTCCTGACAGCCCATCTCTGGGGGAAGTGGTGAGCTCCCTATCCTGCAGGAGAGGGGTGTGTGCAGCGGAGGGTGTGGCTCGCCAGGGCCTTGACAAGTCTTCTCTGGGCCAGTCTTCTGGAGGCTTGGGATGCTCCCGGGACTCTGGGGAAGCTAAGGTTTGAAGGACTTTTGGATTATGACTCTGAGATCTCCCAGTTTGAAGATCCTCAGTTTATGCGAGTCACTGACAGCTGTGGGTGGCCTGTTGGGCTGGGTCCTGCACCCGCAGGCAGGGAAGCTTGGAGGACTGTGGGCCCTGGAGCTGGTGGAAGCGGGAGCAGCCTGTCCTCCTGTCTGGTCCACAGGGCACAGGCTGGTCACCTGATGGCATTCCCAGGCTCTGCCAGCGCAGTCCTGAGCCTGGTGAGGAGCTGGAGTGTCTGTGGGGAAGGCGGGAGCCTCAGGGCAGGCCTCCCAGTCAGAGGGTTCTGGGCGGGACCAGTATGGCTTCTTGACCTCATCCTGCTTCGGCCCGGCCTGAGCCTTCTTTGATTGTTCCTAGTGAGGCTTCTGTCTTAATGTTTCCGAAAGGTGGGGAGGTGCCAGAGCTGGTAAATGTTGGAGCGGGAGGCCCCGAGGCAGTGCCCTTTGGGTGAGACTCAAGGTCAGGGGTTTATTTCAGGACTCAAGGCGCTCTGGGAGGCGGTGGGTGGCGTCGCAACTGGAATCCACACAGGACCCCCCTAGAGAGGCTGGCAGTGTCTCCCCTGCCCCTCTGGGCAGGTACCAGTGTCAGAGGCGGCCTGGCCTGGGTCAGCATTTGTTACTACAATCACAGATGTGCTCCCTGCCTGCCGGGGAGGCAGGACGAAACTCAGTGCCAGACCTTTAGCGCCAGAGAACTTGCAGACTGGTTTGGGGAGCACCAGGCATGGGGGCACTGCCCCGAGGGGGGCAGGGGCTCTCAGGAAGCATCCTCTGTGCTTGGAGAACCTTCCTGGCCTTTCAGGCAGCTGGTTTACCCCACAAGCCCCAGGGGAGGAGAGCAGGTCACGCCCCGGGGTCTCCCCCAACCCCTTGCTGGAGGCGGCGGGTCTGTCTCAGATCCCGTGCGAGTGCGCCCCTCCCTCTGTACACTGTGAGTGAGGCTCTGCTGAGGACAGTCCCTTGGTGTCGGCATGTCCCGAAAGGTCCTCACTTCACCTTTGGTTTGGAAGCTATTTTTACCGGCGTGGAATCCAGGCTAACAGTTTCCCGTTTGGGACCGTGGAGGTGTTGCTCTGGTGTCCTCTGGCTTGCATCAGTTCTGAGAGAAACCGGCTTGCCTTGTTCCTGTTGTGTAATGGTCTTGCCCCCTCCGGCTGTTTTAAGGTTCTCCTTGTCGCCGACTTTACGTAATGATATGCCTTGGTGTCTTTTCTTTACGTCTCTTTTGCTTGGAATTCATTGAGCTTCCTAAACTTGTGAATGCATATTTCTCATCAATGCGGAAAGTTACGGCCATTATTTTTCAATGCCTTTCTGTCTTGCCCCGACCCCACCCTCTGCCTGGGCACCTCTGTGACTTTAGTTACGCCCACAGCTCACTGAAGCCCTGACCCTGTTTTTCCATCTCCTTCTCTGTGTGTCATTTGGGATCATTTTATTGACATGTCTTCAAGTTCACTGAATTTTCTCTTTAGTCTAGTCTGCTATTAATCCCATCCTATGTATTTTTCATCTTAAATATTGAACTGTTTCACCTCTTGAGGTTCAATTTGGTGTTTTTAAACTATCTTCCCTGTCTGTAAGTAACTTTTTAACATATAGAATACAGTCATCAGTGTTTTCGTGTCTGTAGCTGCCCATTCTAACATCTGTATCCATTCTGGAGTAGTTTTGATAGGTTTTTTTTTCCCCCCTTCACAAGGATCATTGTTTTCCTGTAAGTGTGTCTGGTAATTTCTTATTAGATAGCAATTCTATGCTGGGGGGGGGCCGAAGTTTGACTTTTTTCCTTTAAGTATCTTGGAGCTTTGTTCTGGGATGCAGTGAAGTTGCTTGGAAACAGTTCAATGCTTTTGAGGCTGGTTGCTAAGCTGTGCTGGGTAGAACTGTCAGGGTTAGTCCAGGGCAAGAGCTGGATCAAGCCTGCCTCCTGCCTGATTTTGTAAATAAGGGAGCACAGACACATGTGCTCTGTGCGGTCCTCAGCTGCTTCCTGCTGTTCCAGCAGAGCTGAGTGGTTGTGTCAGAGACCATGTGACTTGTAGAGGCTGAAATATTTGCCATCTGGCCTTTACGGAGTCTCTAGGACTCACATGCCCACTCCTTAGGCGGCAGGACCCTTTGGGGAATGCCCTGCAGACCCTGCATGTTAGGGGTCTCACCCTGGCTGAGGGGCCGCGAGTGGTCCCTGGTCCGAGTGAATGGGGAGGGGAGGGTTGTCGGTCTGGAGGAATAGTCTCAGATTGCTGTGACGAGGATGAGGCAAGAAGTGGTCAGGCACTGGCCTGTGCAGTTCGTGCAGGTTCCACGGCGCCACCGGGCCTCGGGTTTGGAACACACGTGCCTGCTGCCTACCCCCTCGGAACCAGGCAGTTGGTCCAGTGCTCACGTGGACACAGCCAGGTCACAGGCGAGCTTGGGAGCTGGGCCCGGGCCTCCTGCCCCTCGCGCTGTGCGGTCTCCTGACGGACCTCAGCCAGTGGCATCTCCATCTCCACCTCCCCTCTGTCTTGGTGGCTTTGGTCTGGCCTCGCTCAGGGCCTTGTGGGGCTGAGGCTACAGGAGCGGCTGGCATTGCCCTCAAGGCAGGGCCGGGAGCTCAAACCTTGGTGTGTGAGCTGGAGAGAAAGAGAGCCAGGCCCACACCCCTGGTGGATGGCAGAAAGGGTTTGGGAGGGGCTGGGCTTGTCCCTGGCTCCCTCCTTCCTGCAACCCAAGCCATGAGCTCCCATTCTCAGCTGACAATAGCTCCCGGAGCCCTCATCCACGCCCCAAGCTGGGCCCAGCCAGGGGCTCTGCCCTGGATGAGCTCACACTGGCGCAGGCAGTCTGGGCCTCCCTGATAGAGAACCAGGCAAGGAATGAACCCCTTTGTACCTGCGTTTCCTCATCTGTAAGATGGGAATTGCTGCGGCCCACAGCCCAGAGGCTGGGACTGAACAGGGGCATTGTCCACCCTTGGCACAAGGTCTGGAAGTAGCTGTGCTCCCTCGGAGAGAAGGGCTCTGGGGGACCCTGGGTGCTGGCTGGGTCTCTTCCAGCTTTTCCGTGTGCAGGACTCGGGGCTGCCAGAGGGCCCAGGGGCTGACTCAGCAAGCGCCACTGCACCCCACCAGGCCGGCAGCCACGCTGAGGCCAGTGGCTTGTTCGCACCACCCTGCCCTTTCCCTGCACCTCTCTCTCCTCAGGCCTTGGACGTGTCACTGACCACGTTGGACTATGGCTGGGCTGGGTTGGGGGTGGTGCACCTTGACCTATGGGGCTTTGCCCTGAGTCAGGGCCAGGAAGGTGGAGGTCAGCTGTGTGGGCAGAGGTCGTCAGAGGACAGGAAGAGGTTGTGCTGGTGTGGGCGGCGAGGGAGCCTGCCAGACTCACCCCTGGGCTGCGGGGCGACCTCGGTGAGCCTGTGCCAGCTACTCCCCGGCCTCCTGGCTGCTGGCACCTGGGGTTCATCTCAGCACCTGGGGCGGCAGGTGGAGGGCAGTGGTGTGACCACAACCCCGGATCAGACTGAAACAGGGCGAGGGAGCCCTGGCAGCCGCAGGGAAGGAGCCTCAGGACGCAGCTCCTCTCTGACCGCAAGGCCTCTGGGAGCTGACCGCGCCCGCTCCTTGCGCAGCGCCCGCCTCCTCACATCCCGCCCTGCGCCTGGTTCCTGCGCTCGGGTCTCATGCTGGGGAGGCAGCAGGCATGGTGAATGGACGTCTCCTCTCCTCCCTGCGGTCTCAGGGTCCAGTCTGGGCCACCGATCGAGATACTGAGCCCAGAATTTCGGGGCCAGCTCGTCACGTCCCAGTCCCAGCCCTGGGGTGTGGGGAGCAGAGCTGGGGTGGCACCCGGAGAGGTGGCAGGCATGGCGGGTTGTCCCCACTGTCGCACTGCCTGACGGCTGTCTCTCCTGCCCCAGGTGGTAGCCGTGGTCATGGACATGTTCACCGACGTGGACATCTTTAAGGACCTGCTGGACGCCGGCTTCAAAAGGAAGGTGGCCGTGTACATCATCCTGGACGAGAGCAACGTCAAGTACTTCCTGCACATGTGCGAGCGGGCCCACATGCACCTGGGCCACCTCAAGGTGAGCTGGCTGTCAGACGGCCCCGCGCCACCCAGCAAGCGCTGCACCTGCTTCCTGCCGACGGACGCTGTGCGGGCACGGAGTTCAGCAGTCCTGAGCCTCTGCTGCGTGCCCGAGGGGCAGGGCGCTAACCTCCAACCGGCAGAGATACGGCAGACAGTGATGAAGGGCCCGCTGGCCAGGTGCCAGAGCCTCCCAAGTGCCACTCCTCGTGGTTTTTCTTAGTAGCCCGTGCCACGCTGGTGACGTGTGCTCAGACCCTGACCCCAGCAGCTCACGCCTCCTCGGGAGATCTGACTCCCAGAGGCGTCCCGAGTGTGAGCCAAGCTCTGGCTCTGTGACGTCCACCCGTGGGCTTTAGGATCTGGCTCTGACAGGAGGCTCCCAGGCCGAGGTCAGGGGAGGCCTCCTTGGGAGCTTTGAGTGAGAGTGGATTTGAGGAAGGAAAGGGCCTGAGAGGGGGACCCCATGGGGCAGAGAAGAGTGTTTGTGGTGGGCCTGGGTTCTCAGCGCTGCTTGCTGTGCGTCCGTGAGCACGTTACCTCCCCTCTGGGCCCAGGATTGCATTGGCCCATCGGAGGGGGCTGTGGGCCAGTGTGGCTGGCCTCTTCCACATGGACACCTGGCATTTACTACTCTGCTTGGGGGTAGAGGGAGCCCTCCTTCCACCCTGACACCTACTGTGTGCAGCACACTCCCCCGAGAGTACAGATCAGCCCAGTTGATCCCATTTTACAGATGAGGAAATGGAGGCACTTACCTGGGTGTCAATCATGGCTAGAAAGTTAGAGAAGAGGGGGCAGCACCAGAGCCCTTGGCTGAGAACAGCCTCTGACGGGTCAGGAGTCCTTGAGCTTTAGGCCCAGGAGAAGGGGAGACGCCAGGCTGGTCCAAGGGGCTGGGCGCCTGTGCCTGTAATTTGTCAGCGTTTGTCAGGAATGCCCCAAGCCCACTGAGCCTTTTCAAGTGGCTGTGAGCTCTCCCAGAGGCGAGGCTCCAGCTGCTGGGACATTTTTATGTGGGCTCTTTAGTGGGTTGACCCCAAGCCCCACGCTCACTCACCACACTGCCCGCTGTGTAATTAGCACTGAGGGTCGGGGCTGGGGCAGACAGCTCACCCTGGAGAGTCCAGGGCGTGGAACAGGCATCTCAGAGGCGCTGTAGAGACCCTGGCCCTGTGGCCAGTGGATCAGAGACCCTCAGGGCTCACTCCCCAGCCCCTCCGACAGGCCCCCACGCCAGGCCCCTCCACAAGCCCGTGGGTGCTCTACACAGCCACCTCCCCAGCCCGTGCATTCCCAGGTGTGGATGAGGCTGGAGCGCTTGTCTGTGCTGAGCGGGGACCCAGACCTGGGGCTGGCTGCTCCAGAGGCCTCGCCCCATCCAGCGCCCACGCCTCTTCTCAGGGACACCCCACACTCCGGGCTCCTCGGAATGTCTGAGCTCCCGGGCGTGGGAGGCGAGGGGGGCTGGACCGAGAGCACCCCCTCAGGATGCACAGCGGCCGCCCACCTGTCCTGTCCTTTGCTCCCCAGTGCAGTGGGGCCTTAGGATCCGCTGCAGCCCCCAGCCTTGTGGGGCCTGGAGTGCGTGAGCCAGAGGGGCCTCGAGGCCGTCTAGACTAGGCTCCCACAGGACAGATGGGGAAACTGAGGCCTGTATTCCTGCAAGTCGGGCTGAACCTAAAAGCCAGCAGTGAGGACTCAGCCTGGACAGGAGGGAGCACAGACCCGTGGTGCCCGAAGTCCCTGCCACAGCGGCCTCCATGGGACATGGTTCCACCTCCCTGCGCCCCAGCGCCTCACGACTGAAATGGCGCCTCGAAGAGTTGTTTGGGGATGAAGTCAGGGCTGTACGTGCTCTGTGAGTGGAATGGGAGGGGCCCTGTGCAGGACTGGCAGTCGCTGGACATTGTAAACCGCAGGCCTCCCCCCACCCGGCTTGAAAACGAAGCTACAGCTGGGGCCCTGAGTCCTGGGCCTGCCTGCGCCCACACCACCGCCTGCCACTGGGGAAGGTGGCCGGGTCTGCAGGGTGCTGTGCTCAGAGCTGGGTGCCTTCATGGGAAGGAATGGGGGACATTGGCTTCTGAGGCACCCCTCTGCAGCCTGGGCGGGTGGCTAGAGGCTCTGGGGGCCCAGCCCTGGCCAAGTGTCACCTTGTCTAGGGCCTGCCCACACGGCCCACCTCCCTGCCCGCGGGCTGGCTGGGCCTGGACCTGCCTTGGGAGCACTTCCTTCGCCAGTAATCCTGGGCTCGCCCTCGGCCGGCTGTGCTTCCTCCTGCCCCCGATCCTCCAGGCCCAGGTGCAGGAGGCACGTGGCTGGCGGGTCATCCCTGTGATCATGGCCTTGTCGGGGCCAGAATAGGGGGCCAGGCTGAGCCCCAGCTCTGCCATCTGCACTGAAACCTCGGGCAGGGACACCGAGTCTCTGTGGACGTCAGTCTCTCTGAAAAATGGGGATGTGGCCATGTGCCTGGCAGGGCTGCTGTGGAGAGGAAGGGGGCCATGTCGGCAGGACATGCTGTCTGCCTGTGGTTGGGGACAGGCAGCTCCTCCCAGGACACCTCAGCTCAGGTCTGAGTGCCGAGGGGCTCCCTTCCCCTCGGAGCCATCGTGGGTGGGGACCACCTCATGCGCCTGCTCCAGGCAGCGCTCCCAGCCCCCTGCCTCCTGCGCTTTGAGCCCCACCAGCACATTCTGCAAACAGTTGCTCCCCCGGTTTCCAGGGCTACGTCCAGGAGGACATAAGCTAGCGCCTCCCCACGCATGAGGTTCTCAGCCTTCCCCGGCCCTGGCTCCTGACGGCCCCCCAGGCGGAGAGTGTGGGAATGACGCCCCAGGTTACAAATGGGCGACAGGCCTTCAGAGGAAGACCCGGCCCTCCCCCTCCCAGGGCCAGGCCATGTGGCCAGACCACTTTTGGGGGTGAGACCGGGTGCCAAGGGATGTCCCAGAGCGAGTGGGAGCCAGGCTGGGCCGCGAGGCTCAGAGCTCGGGGCGTGTGGGCTGTGAGATGCCTGGCTGATCTGAAAGCTGGTCGGCTTTGTGCAGCCAGACTGGAAAAACCAGTCGCCCCTTGGGCAAAGGCTGGACCAAATCTGATGAACAAAGAAATCCCAGCTGCGGAGGCTCTGCGGAGGCTCTGGGAAGGTGCTTGGTCGGATGGGCAGCACAGGTTCCACTGGTGCCCGCTCCCTCCCTCCACCTCGCTTCTCGGACCCTGGCCTGGGTCTGTAATGGATCCAGGGTGTGGGATGCCTTCGGTGCTTCTCAGACAGGGGTTTGGCTGGCGTGGGACATGGGCAGTGCCTGGAGCCATCGCTCATGGACACGGCTGGAGCACTGCTGGTGCCCGGCGGTAGAGGCATGGCATTGTTCGATGCCCTGTGGTGCACAGGACAGCCCACGACAGTCCCCTGCCCAGAGTGTCCGCAGCTGAGCTGAGGAGCCGGCCGAAGGGCGGGACTGGGCGCCCCTCCAGCAAGGTCTTGGAGCTGGGCTGGCCGCTCCCCATCCCCAACGGTGGTGCACAAAGGTGCTCCGTTCAGGGAGCCAGTGTGTGCCCTGCCCCTTCCCCTCCCCCCCCCCCCCCCTCCATTGCAGAGTGAACCAGGTCATGGGCAGAGCACGGATCCCAGTTTGGGGCTCTGTCCCCGGGAGGGGCGGGCAGGAGGCAGCTGGGGTTTTATCCCCCGAGCCTCCCCCTTCCTCTCTCTAAAAGTCCGTAACGTAATTTTTAAAAAGAAGAGAATGGATGCTGGCCAGGCACCGCACATGGGGACACGCGTCCACACATCTGGCCTGATCGCTGCCACTGCAGGCCTGGTCACTGCGCTCCCGTGGGCCGCCCCACTCCTCGGGCCCAGGAGATGCCAGCAGCCCCTTCAGAGTGTGGGCGGAGTCCCCACGGCACCGCTGGGGGCTGTCCTCAGTCCAGGGTGGATCCCTGGGCGCCGTGGGTGCGGACAGCCGACGGTGCGGCTTCCCTGGACCCGTGTCCGGGACGTTCCAGATACTTTCTGCCCCTTGCTGTCGGCCCCCCCCCCTCCCCGCCCCCTGCGCTCCGTGGCAGGGATCACACCCAGGCATGTGCAGTCACAGCCCACTTGTCACCTTGCACGTGTGGGGCCCCACCTGCGTGCGTGTGGCTTCATTCCGTCCTCACAGCAGCCCTGCAGCATCAGGGTAGGGAGGCCCAGCTCACAGATGACAAAACTGAGGTGCGGAGATGCCAACCCTGGTTAGAGCCAGGACTGGCGCCCTGTTGGCCCAGAGCTGAAGCATACCCAGACCCACCCTGTTTGAGGGCCTGGTCTTGGGCGGACTTAGGACCTGGTCAGGTCCCATCGCTGTATGAGAGCAGGGGTCACAATGGGGTGTGGGGCTGGGTTTGCCCCATCGCTAGTGCCCACCCCACCCTGCCCCACACACGCTTGGGGCAGCGCTCCCTGGGGACAGGTGCTATGTGCCGGGCCACCCTCCCCTGACATCCCCTCCGGACCCATCGCTGCCCCCTTTTGGGTCGGAGGAAACAGGCTCCGCAGAGTCCGAGGACTTGCCCGGGCCAGCCCAGTGGCCGTTCTTCCAAGTGGCCCCCCGGGCTTCCCCTGGCCACTGTGTCCTCGGCAGGGATGTCATGGCTCAGACAATGCAGCTTTGTGGGAGCCTCCGCTGCTCCCCCAAGCCCTGACTCCTGAGACATTACCTCATGTGGGCCAGGCCCCATGGGGGGGCCCCACCCAGGAAGCAGGCCTGGGAGCTGATACGAGGCAGGGGAGGGGGAGTGGCCGCTGCCACAAGGCCCCGCCTGCCGCTGAGTCCCAGGCTAATGGGCCTTAGATTTGAGGCCTGTCCCCGGCCTGTCCCCAGCCTGCCAACAGGGAAACCAAGGCCCAGAGAGGGCCAGGGACCTGATTCGAGTCACACAGCAAATCTGGTGCCTCTCGCGCGGAGCTGAGCCGCTCGGAGACGCAGATGCGGAGCAGAGCCCTCCATCCGCACAAGGAGGGGTGGGTGGGGTGGACACTCAGGGGCGTCGAGGCAGTGGCTGGCCTTCCTGGGAGGAGGGGCTGAGGCTCTGGCCCCGGAGCCCACAGGAGCCGTGGAGCTGGCTGTGGTTGGGCACAGGTGGCAAGGGAGGCCCTGTACCGCCTCCAGGATCTTTGCTCCCGACTGCTGGTCCTGAGCGCGCCCTGTGTTGGGTACAAAGTCACGAGCGCTAATTGTCCTGGGCTGCGGCCAGCTTCCGGCTGAGCTGGCTGCCTGCGACGGGCGGCCTGGGGCAGAGGGAGCAGGCCCTGGGCGCAGAACTTATCTGCCTTCTGGGCTGGGCCCAACAACAGGACAGGGTTTCAGCCTGGCCGGGTGGGCGTCCACGGGGACCTGCCCCTCGCCCCAAGCAGAGGGGTCCGAGACGAGTGCCACCCAGAGGCCGTGGGCGGGCGGAGGGCAAACTCCAGTCTCAGACCCATCCCTTCTCTGTTGCCCTTGCCCCGACGCAGGCCCACCTCCCCTGCCCACAGCCCCTTCTTGCCCTCTGCCTCCGGCTCTCGTTCATGCCATGCGGCCTTGGCGAGATGCCAGCCCCAACTTCTCGACTCCTGCAGGCGAGATCGGGTGCTTTGGCACGTGTAGGGCCTGCCACCAGCACCAGCTGAGCCCACTCGGCAGGCTCCAGTGCCCACCGCTGCCCTGAAGTCCTCGTGTGTCTTGAACAGACTTGTCACCAGCCCGTGCTCCTGTCTGGAAGGCCGCCTTGCCCCTGCCCTTCACACACCAGCCTGCAGCCCCTCACAGCTCGAGCTCTGCCCTGCGACCTTGGCGGGGGTGGTGGGTGCGAGGACGGTAGGCAGTCACTGAGCTGAGGCCAGTGCGAGGGTGAGGGCGACAGGAGTCGCAGAAGGTGTGACAGCCCAGCGCCCACAGCTGGCACGGAGCCCCTCAGGAGGGACCCACCTGGCGGGCCACACAGACATGCCTGGGCGGGTGTTGGACTCACTAGGAGTTGTGTGAACTAGGAAATTCCCAGCCTCACCACAGGCCTCCTGAGTCAACCTCTGGGGGACCCAGGCCGGTGTCTCCAACACGCAACCCTGGCGCTGCCCAGAGGAGCCCCCAGCCCTCCCCTCGGCTCTAGGTCTCAGCCGGGCTCATGTGCCCTCCTGGGTCTGCCAGGCCAACCACTGGCTTTTCACAGCTGCCCCCTCAGAAAGAGCTGCCTCCTCTGGGAGCACGCAGAGCCACAGACTCCACGGGGAGCGGCCTTCATGGCCAGAGTCCAGAGATGGGAAGGGTGGCTGGTCGTGGACTTGGGCAGGAGGCACTGCTCGTGACTCCTGGGGACCCCTCTCCTCTGTCGGGGTCTCCCCGCCCCTCCCATGGTCTCTAGGGCCTCTGGCTTGCTCCTGAGCCAGACAGTGCCGGCCGGTGAGGAGTGGGACTGAACCATGTGCGGAGCTGCCCTGGGTGAGCGGGCATCAGGGCAACAGAGACAGCCTGTGAGGGAGGCCGCCCGCCGCCCGTCCTGGGAAGGCCACGGCTCGGCCGAACGCCAGAGCCAGACCCTGTAGGGAGGGTCTCCCCCGCCCGCTGTGCAGCCCTGGCTGCCATGGGCATCTTTCTAAAGTGCCCACATCCCCTTCTCTCGCGACCCCGCATTGGCCCTGCCCCCGTCTTAGCCGCGTTCCCCACGCCCAGCCCAGCTGCAGGTCGCGTCCTGCCTGGGCAGCTCTCCGACACCTTCAGGCCGTGCCCCACCCTCGGGTCCCACTCACAGCCCAGCTCTTCCCGCCCTGGCTCTGCCCTGCAGTCCCACCCCAGCCCCTTTCCCGCCTCGGCCTTCCTCGCCCAAGCTCCCCGCAAGCCCCTGAAGCCCCAGGCAGGGATTGCTGGGCCTCCCTCGGCGAGGTCAGCGCTGTGATCATGTGATTCTGTCTCCTGTCCCCCCAGAATCTCAGGGTGCGGAGCAGCGGGGGAACAGAGTTCTTCACGAGGTCAGCTACCAAGTTCAAGGGCACCCTGGCCCAGAAGTTCATGTTTGTGGATGGAGACCGGGCCGTCTGTGGCTCCTACAGGTGACTTCTGGCTCCTGGCGGTGGGGAGGAGGTCTCTGTCCTTAATCCTGCCTCTGACACCTTGGTTATTCCGGTTCGTTGGTCCCCAAACTGCTGAGGTGTGCGCTGGGCTGGGACACGCCCGCACACCACCCAGCTCTCCAGAAGGAGGCAGAGGAGGGCTTTTGTCTGAGACTCCTCCAGCCCAGAGGAGTCCCAGCCTGGAGGTGGGGGGTGTGGCCAAGATGGGACAGCTGTGGCCTCACCAGCAGGGGCAGCAGAGTCGGCTCGGGGCCTGGGAGTGGCGTTTGGGGTGCTGTAACCCCAGAGGAGCGCAGGTGGGAGAGGGCTTGGTGGCGGTGACTTGTGCAAGGACCCAGGTCAGGGCTGGCCCCGAGGCTGTGCCCTGTCCTCTGTCCCCTCACTTATCAATCCTACCCTGGGCCCCTTGGCCTGTGGGGGCCTGGGGGCGCGATGCCCACGTGGGGGCTCGGGCCTGGGGGAGCGTCCCTGCGCTGACCAGCCGCCGTCCCTGTGTTGCAGCTTCACCTGGTCCGCCGCCCGGACGGACCGCAACGTGATCTCCGTGCTGTCGGGCCAAGTGGTGGAGACGTTCGACCGGCAGTTCCAGGAGCTGTACCTCACCTCGCAGGGCGTCAGCCTCAAGGGCATCCCCATGGAGAAGGAGCCCGAGCCCGAGCCCATCGTGCTGCCCGCCGTGGTGCCCCTGGCGCCCTCCGGCGCTGCGGCCAAGAAGCTCGTCAACCCCAAGTATGCGCTGGTCAAGGCCAAGAGCGCCGAGGAGATCGCCAAGGTCTCCCTGGAGAAGCCGGAGAGCAAGAGGCCCCCAGGGCTGCGGGGCCCGGGGCTGGCGGAGCAGCCGGGGGACCTCCCGGAGCCGCCGCTGCCCGTGCACCCCGGGCTGCTCCACCTGGAGCGCGCCAACATGTTCGAGTACCTGCCCACGTGGGTGGAGCCAGACCCCGAGCCGGGCAGCGACATCCTGGGCTACATCAACATCATCGACCCCAACATCTGGAACCCCCAGCCCAGCCAGATCAACCGCATCAAGATCCGGGACACCTCCCAGGCGGGCGCCCAGCTGTGGAGGCAGAGCCAGGACTGCAGCCCCGCTCCGGAGCCCAGCTCACCCCAGGACGGTCTCCCAGCCAAGAACGGCCTCCCCCAGGGGCACCTCAAGCCAGAGCCCCCCGTGCCCAAGCCCCGGACAGTCCCCGTGGCAGATGTGCTTGCCCAGAATGGCGGCAGTGCCGGCTGGGCCCCAGAGAGCCCGGAAGAGGAGGTGCTGCAGCACAGAACAGACCACGGGCTGCCCAGGACCCCAGCCCCACTGCGGCGGCAGCTGTCTGTGGCCCAGGGTGACCCTGGTGGCGAGGGCGGCGGGATCCCCAACGGCCTGGACCAGGAGGACGAAGAAGACGATGATGACTACGTGACCCTCAGTGACCAGGACAGCCTCTCGGGCAGCTCTGGCCGTGGCCGTGGCCCACGGCGGCCCTCGGTGGCTTCTTCTGTGTCGGATGAGTATTTCGAGGTGAGGGGGCGCCCACCCCCTCTCCGGAGGCGTCACTCAGAGCAAGTAGCCAATGGGCCAGCCCAGCCCCCTCGCCGACAGCTGAGTGACCCCCATATAACCCATGGGACCTTTGGGGAGCCCCTGTGTGGTTCGCCGTGGGCCCAGGGTCGGGAGAGAGAAGAAGCAGGCGCTCTGCGGAAGATGCAGGCCTTTCGCTCCGTGGACAAGAACGCACAGGTGGGTTAGGGTCTGGGAGCCCCTTGCCCTGGGCCTGAGCACCCAGAGCGGCCCTCTGCTGCGCTCCCTGATGAATGGGGTGGGAACCCCCCGGGACCATGCACACAGGCACGGGTCCATGATGCTAGAGACCTTCAGCCCCAGTCCCCCCTAAAGCCAGCCCTGCAGCACTGGGCGCTGAATGGAGCTTCGCAGCCATGTGTTACAGGAGGTCGGTGGCTGGCAAAGAGCTACTCCTGTACATCCCCAAGGCGCACGCAAGTGGTCCTCAAGGGGCCTCGTGTCAAGCCACCTCCGCGCGGATCCCTTTGATTGTGGTCCCGGGGACCACTCTCCTCCCTGCTCCCACCCCACCCAGGGAACAGTTCACATTCATCCTTTGCCTCTCTTCCTGGGAACTTCTGCAGCCCCGGCCCAGCCCTGGCGCCGGCCCTACCTGGGAACAGTGCGCGGCTGATCATGCCTGGCATGATGATCAGGCCCATGGGCAGCATCTTGAGGTAGCTGGCCAGGATGGAGCCTGCCTTGGCGTGGTTCAAGTCGCGGGCAGACAGCGAACGCTGCACGATGACCTGGGGGCACACGGAGGCAGTGAGTCCCAGTGGCAGGACTTCCTTCGGGTGGGCCCCAGGGAGAGGCATGGGGTGCTGTCCCACTAGTGCCAGACCCGCCTGGGGCAACACCCAGGCCTGATACCTGACGGCTCCCCCAGAAGCAGAGCTCATCCTGATGGGCCAAGCAGCTGGGGCCAAGGTACTCACTCCCGGGACTCAGTCTCCCCATCGGTTGAGCAGGGAAAGTGGATTCTGCCCAGCCTGCCACCCAGCAGTTGGCAGGGCTGGAGAGGCCTGGTAGGATGGCGCCCTCACAGGAGTGGCTGGCATGTGCACGCACGTGCTTTGTGTCTCTGCACAGGTCGGAGCTCTCAGACCTGTGGCTGGGGGAAGCTTCCAGTTCTAGTCTGCCTGAGGCATCATCAGGTAGCCTTGGGAGATCCTGGTGGAGCCTCAGTTTCCAGATCTGCAGAATGGGAGGAAGGAGGGCTCATGGGAACTGATGGCATCTGAGATCCCTCCTAACTCTGACGTTACTATCCTACTTTTTTTAAAAATCCACTTTTCTTAAAAACAGCTTTATCGAGCTATAAATTCACCTGTGGTTCAGCCGCAAAGTGTACATATCAGTGCTTTCTCATATGCTCACAGCACTTTTAAATACAGGTGTTTTCCCTTTGCTGTCTGCATTGTAAATCCCTACCAGCAATGGAGAAACGGGAATTGTCTGAGACGTTAGCTGTTGCAAGCACATGCATGGCTCTCGGTGCCAGGCGCAGGGTGCCAGGGACTCGGGGCAAGCTGATGTCAGTCCTGCTGACAGTCCTTCTCTACCAGCTTCTGGTGACTTGGGGACACTTCCTTGTCTCATGTTGAGCCTCAGTTTCCCTGTCTGGACAATGAGGAGGCTCTGTAGACCCTGCCCACTGGTGCCCTGTGATGACACGAGCCCTGGCATGGCGGACCACAAGTCACTGCTCTTGGCTGCCTGCAGGTGGAGGCTGAGGCTCAGGGGCCATCAGGCCTCCTGTGTTACTGGTTCTGTACATTTCTGATTACAAGAGTGCAGCCGTGCCTTGTGCGTGAGCTCGGAGACAGTGAAAAGTCTGAAGAAGAGAATGAGAAGCACCCTTGGTCCCAGCACACAGAGCTGCCACTGGCACTGACCAGACTAGGCATCTTAAAGGGGCGTCCTGGCCTGGGGCTGAGTGGAGTTAGCCCTCCAAGTGTCCTGTGGAGTTCACAGGTGCTGGTGTGGGTCACAGCAGAGCAGGCCCAGGAGGTCCGGACAGGTGGGACCTGCCTTGAGGGTGCTCTGGACCAAGGCCTGGCTGCCCCCTGCAGGCCCAGAGTAGGCGAGAGGAGGAGGGGCCCATTCAGCCCTAACCCCGAGGCCAGCCCTGCCTTCATGAGAAATCTCCTGAACGGTATCCCGCCCAGACAGGCCAGCACCTCGCCAGGCCTGTGCTGAGCGGGGAGGAAACGAAAGGTGCCCGGGGCACAGGGGCACCGGCCAGCTCAGCCGTATGCCCTCCACGGCCAGCCCTCACCCCCCAGACGTGCCCTCGGCCCTCCAGGCAGAGCCAGACGAAACCTGCCGTGAAAGCAGTGCTCCTCGGAGGCCCACGCTCAAGGCGAGGCCGACGTGGAAATCTAGGGAAACCGAGGCCTCACCTCCCAGGGTTTCTCCTGACATGGGTCGCTTCCCACTGTCACGGCCCCGGGCGGTCTGGCAGCAGACACACTGAGCACCTGCTGCTGGGAGGGGAGAGCCTCTCACAGCCCCTCGCCCCAGTCCTGCCCTCTGGGCCTCAGTGGTCCACCCGGGAATGGGGCTCACGGACCCTCCCGCACAGGGGAGGTGTCCCCATTGGCCCACAGTGGTGCTGGGCTGGCCCTGGGGCCTGGCGCCTCACTCCCAGGATGGGGCCCTGGGCTCAGTGCAGGGGCACAGCCCTGGGTCTGCCTGCTAAGGCACTGCTGCCTCTCGATGCTACCTCTCGATGCCTTTCCCCGCCGGTGCCGGTGCCGGGTCTCTCCAGGGCCTGCCAGGGAAGCGGGGTGTTGCCTGCTTCCACCCAGAGAGGGGCGGAGGCTGTGAGGTCACCTGGTGCCATCACCTCTCAGAGAGGACAGGAGGCAGGCTCCGAGGCCCGCCTTGCGCACCAGGACCTCGCGGCAGGCAGGGCGGAGGTGGGGCAGGGACAGCGAGGACCCGCACTTGGCCATCACAGCCACACAAGGCGGTTACTCCACAGGACCCCTGGGAGCTGAGGCACCAAGTCAGGAAACGAGCTGTCAGGCCACCAGCTGCGCGTGTGCGGCTGCAGCCACTGGCAGCCCGCGGGAGGCGGGTGCTCCCCGATGTCACCTATCTTTTCTCTCCCCCCAGGACCGCCATCGTGGAGCCCCTGCCTTGGAGACCGGGGACAGAGATGGCTTCCCACGGCCGTTGAGGGCCCTAGGACCCCCGCCGTACTGCCCCGCTGCCGAGGGCGCCCAGAGCTCTGCCAGGAGAGTGGGTTCCCATTACTGGCAGGCCAAGGGGAGCCTCGTGTCCCACACACTGCCAGACCCCGGGAGCCCGAGGCTGGCCCCCGACGTGCGGCCCAGTCCCTTGGGGATCCCGTACTCCAAACTGTCCCAGTCGAAGCACCTGAAGGCCAAGCCGGGCGGCGGCCAGTGGGCCTCCGACTCCAGACGGAGGGTGCAGACCCCTCGGGACCACAAGGAGCCCTAGCCGGGTCGTCCCCGGCCTCCAGCGAAGCCCAGGCCTGTGGTTCCTGGAGCCGCACCACGGACGGGCAGGTGGACCGCCGGACCCTGCAGCCTGGAAGGCAGGAAGGCCGCAGGCGACGATGCTGACACTCACCTGGTCGGTGCACCAGTACCAGGTGGCCATGATGGTCAGCCCGAAGGTCATCCCCGTCCACGGGAGGTCCGCCGTGTGGGGGTCTCGGAACATGTGCATGGCATCTGCACGTGGCAGGTGGCAGGTCGTGTTGGCAACGGTCTTGGATGGTATAGCCTGGGCGTAGGCTGCTGCCAGCTGCTCATACCCGCCGATCTGGTCGAAAGCTGGTAGGGTCGGGCAGGACGCGACGGTTGGTGGCTGGTGGCCTGACTCCCAGCCCCCCACTGCCCTCACCTCACAGGGAACTTCCTGTGGGTCCAGCTGGCCTCCCCACTCCACCTTCCCAGCGTCGGGGAGAGCACGGGGTTGGGGAGGGCGCTCTGCAGAGGTGAGTCCCCGAGTGTTTTCTATGTATTTAAATACCATTAAATGAGCACGTGGCCCTATGACCTCTGATGCTGGTTGGACAAGGGCACAGGCTTTAAACTCTCAATTCAGGGAAGAAAAGTACTTTTTCTCAGTACGTGAGGACCTTCCAAGGAGTTTAGTGTTAAAGTCCTGCCCCAGGGGCTTCTGAGGACGTGACTTTCCCAGGGGACAGGGACGGGCAGGGGACAAGGCCAGCCAGCTGGGCCTCAAGCCCAGACCACATTCACCCCTCACTGTTCCCGTCTACCTCAGGGTCAGCCCCTCGTGGCCCAGTCCTGGCCCCTGTGGCGTTGGCTGTGTCTGCAGTCACTCCCCTCTGTCCAGACCACGCCTGGCCACCCAGGCCTCTCACCTGCAGTGAGTTCTAGGGACTCGGGCCCCTGGTCTGAGAGGAAGCCTGGACACAGGAGAACCCGGGCCCTACTCGCCACCTTTCCCACTCAGGACGTCTGCTGCCCAGACTCGGCCCCAGCATCCTTGCCGTCTGGAGCCCAGGCCAGGCTGGGGTGAGTGCTCAGAGCAAAGGTACAGACACTACACAAGAGGCAGAAGTTGCCACGGGATCTGGCACCTGAGTCTGGAAGAGACTGTAAAGGCCCCAGGCCGCCTCTGGGGTCCTGCTGTGCTGGCACCTTCCAGGAGCCGGGCGCTCCCCACAGCCCAGGACGGCCCCTGCCAGGCCAGGTCTGCCTCGCCAGCCCTCCCCGCCCTGCCTGGCGCTTCGGGGCTCAGACTCCCAGGTCTGTGGTCTCACTGTGTCTGCACCTCCACCCCGGGCCCCACCCCACCCTCAGCCCTGAGCCAGCTCTGCACCAGACGCCAACTCCCAGACCCCAAAGGGTGTGCTGCTGGGCAGCGCTGCCAGTCAGTAGCCCTCACCTTTGACCGTCAGAATGACAGCCCCCACCACCATGATGAGCGTTTGCAGGGCATCGGTGTAGATCACAGCGGCCAGGCCTCCTGCGGGGGAGAGGGAGCTGGGGGAGCAGGGACCGAGGGAGCAGGGACCAGGAAGCGCTTCCAGGGCTGGCGGGGGGTGAGCAGTGGGAGCAGGAAGTGGGGCCAGCACAGCTGGACTACAGCTGTCCAGTGCTGTGTCCTCCTGCTCATGCCTATGGGCTCTGCTGGCCTCTCAGATTCGGGCACATGTCCACCCGGCTGCACCAATGCCCAGCCCAGTGGTCAGAACCCCTCTCTTCAGGATGCGCCCCCCCCCCCCCCCCCCGCCGGGCCTGGCGCAGTACCTGCGATGGTGTACAGGGCAGTGACGGCGAGCATGAGGATGGTGGACAGGTAGAAGTCCCAGCCCAGGCAGATGTGCACAAACAGGGCCCCCGCGTACAGGTCGATCTGGGGGTGGGAAAGGCATCTGTGTAGAGGCCTGAGGGGACCGCAGGGTGAGCAAGCCCCCTGCTGCTGCTCACGCCCCAAGTGGCCTCAGTGCCCTGGGGATGAGAAGGGGACCCCACCTTCCAGGGCCTGGGTGAGGGCGGAGGAGGTCCTGGCCGTGCCCCTGAGCAGCAGGGACGCTAGTGTTGGCGAAAAGTCCTAGTGACCCACACCCGCCGGGGAGCAGCGTTGCTGTGGAACCTGGCCCCGTGGCCCCAGGGGATCCTTAATGAGGAGGACCAGGAGGGCTTCCTGGGGGAGGCCCACACAGACCAGAGGCCTCCGGAAGCAGGTGCATGTGTCTGTCCAGGGAAGCCTGTCTGCGTGGACCCCACTCCCTGCTCCCTGTCAGCCGGGCCTCTGAGAGGAGACCAGGTGGGCAGAATGGCGGTCTTGCTTAATGCCCCGCAGGACTGGAACTGAAGTCGGGACTGTGTGTCTGGCTGAGGCAGGACCCATGGGCTGGGCTCAACACAGCCCTTGCCATCCCAGGACCCATTTGGGGCAAGAATCCCAGCTCCAGGGTGAGCTCTGGACCCAGCCTTCCGGAGCTTGCCCGTCCCCCTGTGCAGGAGCCGCCCAAAAAGAGAAGTGCATGTTTCTGCCCGGTTCCAGGCCTGCCGTTCCTTGCCGGCTAAGAGGGGAGACAACCCGAAATGACCTTTGGGGCCACAGGCTCCTGAGGAGGCTGGGCTGGGCTGTGGGCCAGTCTGCAAGGCCCGAGGGGAGCTGCCAACACTGCAGGGGGTGAGGCCTGCAGACCCCTTGCCCCGGGCCTTCAGGACAGAGCCCACGTTCGAGGCTCCCTCCAGGCTCCTCCTCGTCTTCTGGGGCGGACACCAGCTGTGTGGAGACTGACGTGTGTGTGCATGTGTGTGCACATGTGTGTTTGCGTGTGCACGTGTGTGTGCATGTGTTGAGGCATCTACCTCCAGCTCCCGGGAGACTAGAGGAGAAACGGAGGCACAGGGAAGGAAGGGACTTCATCAAGGTCAGACCCAGGAAAACGGAGTCAAACCCAGGCAGTGCCAGGCGAGAGGGCCAAGGGCAGGGGGTGCGGGAGGCTCCAGAGAGCGGGCTCCATCCGGCCCTCCAGCCGCCACGAAACACCCTCCCTGAGCCCCAGCTGCCCTCAGCGGAGCCCTGGTCTGCCCGACCTTCCGGCCACACGTCCCTCTAAGCACAGGTGACGCTGGCCACACCATCCAGCGCCCAGCACTCTGATGCCTCCAGGCCTCGGCACCCAGCCACTCCCCAGCTGCCTGACCCCGCCCACTCCGCTCAAGGTCAGTTCCACCCGCCCCGCCCCGGGGGCAGCAGGCCCCCAAGAGGGCAAGGACTGACCGCCGAGGGGTGGCGGTGGGGCCCTCCCTGTCTCCGCTCCGGGTCCACGCAGCGTCCAGGGTCTGAGCTGACCAGAACGCTCCCTGCAGAGCCAGGCAAGCCGCATCCTGGTAGAAGCTCAGAGCCTTTTTAACACCCAGAGCTCCAAGGACCTGGGTCTGTGTCCCAGCTGAAGGTTGCTTCACCCCGAGCCTCTGGCTCTCATCTATGCAATGGGGGATGGGGGGAGAACGCAGGAGCACTCAGCCCCCCCACACCCCCCACTAAGGCAACCAGATTTAAAGCGGTACACCATTGACAGAGGGGGGGGTTCTTTCTCTTTCTTTTCTTTTTTTATTTTATTACTTAAAATATTACAAAGAGTAATCGGGACTTTTTTAAAACGCCGCAGGACTCAGGACAAACTGTTCAAAAGCGGGACGGCTGGTCGCCTTACCCCCCTGCTGGCCACTCCCCTCTGCGCCTCTCTCCCTGGGCCCAGGAAAGCGCAGTCTCCCGAACTCTGTTCACAGCTACAGTGAAGCCAGAGGGACCTGCCCTGGTGGCAAAACCCTGGGAAGATGAGAGGCCAGCAGCAGGGGCGGGAGGCTCAGGGAAGACCCTCCCAAGAGCACAGGCCAGCCAGCTGCTGGGCAGGAGCCCCTGGCCCGCCCTCACTCAGCACCCGCCATGGGCTGCTCCGCGACCTGACCCCAAGCTCACTGCTTGCCAACTCTCCTTGCTGCCTCCTGTTACTTCTTCCCCCAGCGTGAGGCCTGGCCGCGCCCACACCGTGCCTTCTGCCCACAGGGCTTCCCCTCTCACCTCACAGAAACCCTGCCCTCCGGGAGGCCCCTTCGCCCAGGCAGTGCCTGCTGGTGCCTGGTACACCTACCCTGGGCCAAGCGCTTTATTCTGAGCATCTGAGGCTCAGCTGTCCCACCCGGCGGGTGTCCTGACCTGGCAACGCCACGAGGAGGCACACGTGGAGGAAAACGCTGCCCAGAGCCCTGCGGGGCCTTGGCTGCCGCCTTCGAGCTGGGCTGGCCTGGGGAGCCTGAGCTCCCAGGTCCCTAGAGCCAGCGGACCTCATTGTGGCACCATCTCCTGGAGCTTAGGACACGGAGGGAGCACGGAGCGAGGCCCGGGCAGTGAGGGGCTGTCCCACTGAGCTCCCGCTCCTGGGCAGACCTGCTGGGCCCCGGTTCCCCATGAGCGAGCGTGTGCCCCCCGCACATGTGGTAGCAGAGAAGCTGGCAGGGCGACTTCCCCCAAGTTACCCTGGGTGTCCCCTGCTCCCGCGCCTTGCCGGTCTCACAGAGGCCGTAACCATCCCTTCAGGGTCGCAGAAACTTCTCCCCTTTGCCACACTCCCTGCACCAGACCCATCACCAGCCACCCATCGGCCTTCCTGCGCGCAGAGTGAACACCACCCGTGGCCCTGCTGTCACTGCTGCCCTCTCCCAGCTGCGGCTCCGCATCTCCAGCCCCACCAGCTCCCTTCAGCTGCTGCAAACCCCACGTTTCATCTCCAACGCGAGCCTGGTCCCACTCCCGTCCCCTCACTCTAGACTTCAGCCCAGCCTTCACTTCTCTTGTCGCACTTCCACTGTTTAGTGAGATTGCATTGGTCTGTTTATTCATCTCATCTGTCTGGAACGTACGCTCCCGGAGAGCCAGAAGAGAGTTCATCCCCCAGGCTCAGCCAGACCTGGAACCGCCGTGCACGAACTGTGTCAGGGACGGCACCAGAGCCCACAGACCAATCTGCCTCGCCCACCTGTGCTGTCCTTCCACTTCAGTGGCAAATGGCCCTTGAACAACTTGGGGGCCAGGGGTCCTGACGCCTGTGCAGTTGAAAATCCACCTATAACTTTTGACCCCCTGAGACTCAACTCCAGTCCCTCAGTACCTGCGGGGGATGGATTCCAGGACCATACGGACACCACGTCCTCTGACACTCAAGTCCCTGATACAAGTGGAGTAAGATGAATCCATACAGTTGGCCCTCCACATCCGTGGACTCCCAATCGTGGCTGCAAAGCCCAGGAAATGGAGAGCCAACTGTGTAGTTACTGAAAAGTGACATGTAGAAGTTCAAACCCAGGTTGTTGGAGGGTCAACTAGTTTGCATGTGGCCTGCAGAGCCACAAATATTTACTCCTGGCCCTTTACCAGAAATAAATAAAAACAGCTGATCCCTGGCATATATTCTTTCATTCATTCCCATGAAGTGGGACTGGAGATACATCAATGAACAGAGAAAAAGGGGGAGATAGCAGACATCCTAAGCAAAGTATGCAGCATGCTGCGAGATGGTACGCGGGTGGAAAAGAGGGAGCAGGATAGCCCTCATTGTGAAGGTGAGATTTGAAAGACTTGAGACAAGTCAGGGAGCGAGCCATGTGGATACCCAGGAAATAAGGTTCCAGGCCAGAGACCAGAGCAAGTGCAAGGCCCTGAAGCAGGCTCACGCCTGGCATGCTCAGGAGATGGCAAGGACGCCAGGCTGGAATGCCGGTGCAGCAGGGAGAGGGGGAGCCGCGAGGGCACTGACGTCGCAGGGGCTGCATCTTGAAGGACCATGAGACTCAGTTGGCCTTGACTCCAAGTGGCCTGATGTGTCATCCACGATTCCCTACTTTCCCGAGAGTAGAGAGGCCCAGAGCCACACAGCAATGGAGCTGGGCCTTGGCCCCCTCAGCCCCACCTAAGGGTCAGTGGTGCTCTCTGCACCCTGACGTCACACGTTCCCTCTGCAGACCAGAGTCCCTTCCGGAGGGGTGGCAGCAGGCAGGCCCTGTGGTCTCTTTCTGGGCAGGCTGCATCTGGGATGGGTCCTGGGAGGGCAGTGCCTGGGCATCTGTGGGCCCTGGAGGCCAGCTGGGCACGGGCACTGTAAGCAGCTCCGCCTAGGGCTGTCTCCAGGGCTCTAGCCCCCTCTCTGCTTCATCTGGGCAACCCCAGCATCAGGGCCGAAGCCCCAGCCTTGACGTCAATGGGTTGCTCCCATTTTACAGGTGGGTAAACTAGGTCACTCTCATCACAAAGTGGAGCTTGAAGCATCCCATCGTGGCTACAGCAGGCAGCAGGCAGGCCGGGCCTGGGAGGCAGAGGCTGGGTTCTAACTGACTCTGCCTGACTCAGCCACTCTCTAGGTCTCAGTGGTCTCATCTGTAAGCTGGGGCTGTAGGACAAGAAAGTCTCTGAGGACCTCCCACTTACCCAGTCCTCGTTCTGGAAGTCCCACCCAAGCCGCCCATTTCAGGTTGTTCTGAGTGTAAGACATAACCCTTACCATAGACCACCACCAGGCTGAAATGGGGGGG
>PVJC01013866.1:0-37310 GCA_004026665.1 Murina feae
TCCTCCTCCTCCTTCTTCTTTTATTTTTCCCAGCTCCTCCAGCAGGGTGAACTGGAAGCCTGGGTTGCCGCCAGCCACTCCTTGAACAGAGTACAGGGCCGGCAGGAAGCTTGGTTTCCTCTATCGCCGGGAGCAACCCACGCCTCCTGCTCACTCCAGCTCCGTGGCTGCTGCCATCTTCAGTCATCTTTAGTCTTCACTCCACACCTGCATATGCAAATTAACTGCCATCTTTGTTGGGTTAATTTCCATAATCGCTGTGATTGGCTGGTGGGTGTAGTGGAGTGAGGGAGTGGTGGTTAATTTGCATGTTTCTATTTCATTAGTTTAGATAATTTGGAGTCCTCATAATGCTGTGTGAAATCTCAACATGATCTAAAACTGTCAAGAGCAAACAAAATTTGACCTAATTATAAGAGTGGCTTTTTATCATGTAGGTATGTTTGAAGACCTAGTTTACATTTAGGAAATGCTTCATCTTTATTTTATTTTATTTTATTTTATTTTATTTTATTTTATTTTATTTATTTTATTTTATTATTATTTTGTTTTAATTTTTAAATTCTATAATATATCACCTGTGTATTGTATTGTGTGTTCACCACCCCAAGTCTTCTCCTTCCATCAACATTTATTTCCCCTTACCATCTACTATCTTCCCCCACCCCACTTTCCCTCTGGTATTCTGTGTCTATGCAGTGATTTTTTTTCTTAACCCCTTTACCTTTTTCACCCAGTTCCCCAAACTATCATTCTGCTCTCTGTCTCTAGGGGTCTGCTTCTATTTTGTTTGCTCATTTATTTTGTTCATTAGGTTCCACATGTAAGTGAAATCATATGGTACTTGTCTTCCTCTGACTGGTTTACGTCACTTAACGAGGGTGGGGAACATCTGACCCATGGGCCATATAAGGCCAGATAAATCATTTGGTCTGGCCTTGCCAAGGCATTAGGTGTGAGTTAATTAAATGTTTAACAAAATATAGCAGGATAATTTTTACATTGATAATTGTGGATGGCCTGCTAATGATGTTGTAAATGTCCAAATTGTTCTTGGCAGAAAAAAGGTTTCCCACCTCTGATAGCATAATATTCTCCAGGTCCATCCATACTGTCACAAAGGGTAAGATTTTGTTTTTAAGTTTTTATTTTTATGGCTGAGTTGTACAGTGAAACCTCTGACTAATTTGGGTGAAGGGGTATCTGCTAAAGCTGAAAGTCCATTATATACTAAAGTCGGTTTTCTGAATACATATGTTAAAAACTGGACAAGTTAATTAGTTTACCTGTTTGTATTTTGTAGATACATTTGTGTAGTTAAAATTAAGTTCACAGAAGAGTTTTCTATATGTACTAGAGGCTCAGTGCATGAAAATCTGCCCCCTCTCACCGTCCAGGACCCCTCAGGGGATGTCCTACTGATGACTTAGGCCTGCTCCCCATGGGAAGTGGGCCTAAGCCACGGTCTGGCCGTGTAGGCTCAGAGCAGGTGCCGTGTGTGTGTGTGTGTGTGTGTGTGTGTGTGTGTGTGTGGTGTATGTGTCCACTGGGGGCCTGCCCCCAGCTGCACCAGAGAGGTTTGAAGCAGAAACCCCTCTGTGTTGATCTCTCAGGCTCTGGGCCAAGCCTGTGTGTTGTTCTCTCAGGTTTGGGACCATGCCCAGCCCCTCCTCCTGAGCTGGTCGTAATCATTATGGAGTCCTGACCTCATTTGCATATTACCATATTTACTATATAATATATATATATATATATATATATATATATATATATATATATCTTACTGTAATTTTAAGTGTGTACTGAATAGTTCTAGTAAATGAGTGCATGCACTGGTCACCTCGAGCAAACCAGTGTACACCTGGCTTAGCACACCTCGGAACATCAGCTTGCAGGTGTTAAAACCGCTTCAGAATGTCATACACATGACAACAGAACCAATTGGAGCCCATGATGTAGTGTGATCACACACTAATCATTCACCAAACATTGTTTACAAATGGTGACTCTTGGGTTTAAATATGTAGACTATAGTTGTAGATATGTAATATTCATTTATGTTGGAAAAATTATACAGTGCTTTTTCCAACATATCTTCTATCTGCTAAAATTTGTTAAAAATAACAGTGAATTCATAACAAAAAATCACCTGTCAATTTAATTATAAGTAAATCTTGGTTAAAGGCATTTTAAAATTAACACAGTGTTAATTTTGACATATGACATATGGACTCAAAATCTTGTACTTTAAATCCAAAGTCCATTAAATTGAGGTCCAAAAAATCAAGCGTTCACTGTATGTATTCCATTGTATAAATGTACCAGAGCTTTTTTACCCACTCACCTACTAATGGACACTTGGGCTGCTTTCAAATCTTGGTGATTGTAAGTAATGCTGCAATGAACATAGAGGTGCATATATTCTTTCTACTTACTGTTTTGGGTTTCTTAGGATAAATTCCCAGAAGAGGAATTACTGGATCATAAGACAGTTAGTTCCCTTCTTGTTGCTGTTTTTAATCCTCACCCAAGGATATTTTTCTATTGATTTTTAGAGAGAGTAGAAGAGAAGGGGAGAGACAGAAAGAGAGGAGCATTCATGTGAGAGAGACATCAATTGGTTGCCTGCAGCTAACCTGACTAGGGTCAGGGATTGAGCCTGCAACTCAGGTATGTGCTCTTGCCTGGAATCAAACCAGAACACTGCAGTCCATAAGCCGATGCTCTAATCATTGAACCAAACTGGCCAGGGTGGCAGTTCCATTTTTAATTTTTGAGGTAAATTCATACTGTTTTCCTCAGTGGCTGTGCCAATCTGTATTTTCTCCAACAATTTACCAGCGTTCCCTTTTCTCCACATCCTCACCAACACTTGTTTGTTGATTTATTGATGATAGCCATTTTGACAGGTGTGAGGTGATATCTCATTGTGGTTTTAATTTGCATTTTTCTGATGATTAGTGAGGTGGAGCATTTTTTCATGTGTCTATTGGCCATTTTTATGTTGTCTCTGAAGAAGTATCTATTCAGGTCCTTTGCCCATTTTTTAATTTGGATTGTTTGTGGTTTTTTGTATTGAGTTGTATGAGTTTTAAATAAATTTTTGGTATTAATCCCTTATCAGATGAATCATTGTTGATTTTTTTCTCCCATTCAGTGGATTGTCTTTTCATTTTGTTGATGGCTTCCTCTGCTTTGCAAAATCTTTTTAGTTTGATGTAGACCCATTTTTTTTTTAATTTTACACCCCTTGCCTGAGGCTATATACCAGAAAAAATATTGCTACAAGAAATGTCTGAGATCTTATTGCCTGTTTTCCTCTAAGATTTGTGTGGTTTTGAATCCAACATTTAAGTCTTTTTTAAATTTTTCAAAAATATTTTTTATTGATTTTTTACAGGGAGAAAGGGAGAGGGATAGAGTTAGAAACATCAATCAGCTGCCTCTTGCACATCCCCCACTGAGGATGTGCTCACAACCAAGGTACATGCCCCTGACCAGAATTGAACCTGGGACCCTTCAGTCCACAGGCTGACGCTCTATCCACTGAGCCAAACCGATTAGGGCAACATTTAAGTCTTTAATTCATTTTGAGTTTATTTTTATGTATTGTATAATAAGGTGGTTATTTCATTTTTTTTTCACATATCTGTCCAATTTTCCCAATACCACTTATTGAATAAACAACTTTTACACCATTGTATGTTCCTGCCTCTTTTGTAAAAAATCATAGACCATAAAGATGTGGGTTTATTTTTGGACTCTCTATACTGTTCCATTGATCTATATGTATGTTTTTATGCCAGTACTATGCTGTCTTGATTATTATAGCTTTATAGTATATAAAGTAGCATGATATCAAGTAGCATGATTCCTCCAACTTTGTTCTTCTTTCTCAAAATTGCTCTGGCTATTAGATGTAGTTTGTGGGTCCATATAAATTTTTGGAATATTTATTTTAGTTGAAATATGCCATTGGCACATTTTAAAAAATATGTTTTTATTGATTTTAGAGAGAAAGGAAGGGAGAGGGAAAAGGGGATAGAAACATTGATGATAAACATCAATTGGCTGCCTTCTGGGTTATGTAATATTTATGTTGGCTACCTGGCATGTGCCCTGACCAAGAATTGAGCCAGTGACTTCTTGGTTCATGGGTTGATGCTCAACCACTGAGCAACACTAGCTGGGAGCCATTGTTATTTTGCTAAGAATTGCATTGAACCTACAGATAACTTTGTGAATGCTTGCCTTTATATAACATTTCCATTAATCTGTCCTATGTGCTGACAGAAAAGTGCAGTCATAATGCACTGTCAAGCTTTTTTTCTCTTTTTTCTTTTTAAACTACAGTGACATACAATATTATGTTAGTTTCAAGTGTATAACCCCATGATTAGACATTTGTGATCACTCTAATACATACAGCAACCATTTGACCCATACATAGTCATTACAATATTATTGACTACTAGAGGGTACCAGCTGGAGGGGAGCGACTTCAGAAGCTTGACTGGCCAGAGGAGGGATTGTGGGAGGTTGGCTGCCAGCCCCAAGGAGTGAGCTGGCCCTCAATGCCCTCTGGGGCCCCTGAACCCTGGTTCCTTGTCCCAGCTTGGGGCCCAAAGGCCCCAGTGGGGTCAGGAGAGGAGGCGACGGTCACTGGGCCAGGCACAGAAGGAACAGATGCCAGCCACCATCAGCACCTCGCCACCGCACAGTTTCCCACCTCTCCCTCTCCTCCTTTCCTTGCCACCACACCACCCCTGCGGCAGGTGGACAGCCCCTGGGGAAGGGAGAGGATGGGAACAAGAGGGCTGACTTTCAATAGATTGCAGTGAGGGAGCAGCTATGCTATGTACGAAATCCTGACCCACAAGCAGGTCGTTAATGAATGGTTGAGCACCAGGGGCCAATGGGGCCAGCAGACCAGGAGGGGTGGGTCACAGGAGGTTGGCTGTGGGAGTGCATTGACCACCAAGGGAACTCCCCCCTCCGTGCACAAATTTTGTGCACTGGGCCTCTAGTACCTAAATGAAAACACAGAAACGGTGAGAAGGAAGCACAAGAAATAGAAGGCAGGGTCTCCAAAAATGAGCTCCTTCTTTGTAATTTTGTCAAGGACACATGACATCTGGGGTTTGATGCTTGACCTTGGCCCTAGCACCCACCCCACAATGCCTTTCCCCCCTGCTCTTCTCTACTTTTCTGCTTTATTATTTTCTGGAGGCTGCTTTCTTTCCTCTGTGTGAATGGTCTCTCCACAGCACTTAAATTCCCAGGTCTTCTGTCTAAGTCAAGTGCAGATTTTCTAGAAGCTCTTAATTCCAATTCTAAATTTCTAAGAAAGGAATTTAATGGAGCCAGTTTTGAGTATCCACATCTTATTAGCTATGCAAATGGGGAAATGAGAGGTGCAAAGGGTGATGTGGTACAAACTCACACAGGCTAATAGTATTTTAAGGTATAACTATTCTGTAACTTATTTTTCTAATCCCTTATTATTGAATACTAGGGGCCCAGTGAACAAAAATTTGTGCACTCAGAGGGATCCCTCAGCCTGGCCTGTGCCCTCTTGCAGTCTGGGACCCATCAGGGATGTCCACCTGCTGGTGTGCCTGGCCAGGCTGGGTGAGGGGCTGATGGCTGTTTGCAGGCTGGCCAACGCCCCCAGTGGGGACCCTCACCCTATGGAGGTGTAGCCAGCCTGGGTGAGGCATTGAGGGCTGTTTTCAGGCTGGCCACAGGCCCTTCAGGCTTTGGGTCCCTACTGGAGTGCCTAGCCATCTTGGGTGAAGGGTCTGAGGGTCGTTTTCAGGCTGCCCACAGATCCTTCAGGGTTTGGGTCCCTACTGGGATATCTGGCCAGCCTGGGTGAGGGGCTGAGGACTGTTTGCAGGCTGGCCACAGCCCCCATTGACCCAAGGTCCCAGCGAGGCTGCAGGTTCCTGGGGTTTATTTATCTTCTATAATTGAAACTTTGTTGCTTTAAACAGAGGCCTAGGCAGGCAATGAAGCCAGCCACCATCTTCGCTGGGCTAATTTGCATATAATTGCTCTGATTGGCTGGTGGGTGTGGCTTATGTGTAATGGAGTGGGGGCTAATTTGCATATTACTCTTTTTTTTTATTAGATTTTTATCTCCCATTTTCTCCTATTTATAAGTGAACTGTGATAAAATTGTTGGAGCTAAGTGCCATTTTTCCCCTCTTAAGATAAATTCCTAAAAAACTGAATTGCTGATGAAAATAATTATTACATTTTAGAGCTTTCAATGTACATTGAAATTGTCTTTCAGAAAGTTTGTGACAAATTATGCTATCTCTAGCTACTTAAAAGTACCATTTTGTCTCCTTTCCAGTCTGGGTATATTCATTTCCATATCTAATCTAATAAAAGAGTAATATGCAAATTGACCCTCACTCTGTTACACCTAAGCCAAGCCCACCAGCCAAGCCACACCCACCAGCCAATCAGAGCTGTATGCAAATTAACCCAGCCAAGATGGCTGCCGGCAGCCACGGAGCTAAAGCAAACAGGAGGCTTTTGTTGCACCAGCGATAGAGGAAACTGCCTGCCTAGGCCGGCTGGGCCTGTGCTCAAGGCAACATAGGTTCAATTATAGAAGCCACAGAGCTGAAGCAAACAGAAGGCTTTGTTGCCTGCCTAGGCCTTTGCTCAAGGCAACAAAGTTTCAATTATAGAAGATAAATAAACCCCAGAAACCTGATTCCAGCCAACCTCGCTGGGACGTTGGGTCAATGGGAGCTGTGGGCAGCCTGAAAATGGCCCTCAGCCCCTCACCCAGGCTGGCAATACCCTCGTGGGGTGAGGGTTCTCACTGGGGGGCTTGGCCAGCCTACAAACAGCCATCAAGCCCCTCACTCAGGCTGGCCAGGCACTCCAGCAGTTGGACATCCCCCGAGGGGTCCCAGACTGCGAGAGGGCACTGGCCAGACTGAGGGACCCCCCCAGAGTACACAAATTTTTGTGCACTGGGCCCCTAGTTAGCTATAGTAAACTATAGATATAGATATAGTAAACTATAGATATAGATATAGATATTGTGTTAATTGACATGTCTTTCATTTCAAATAAGATTGAGCCCCTTTTTTCATAAGCACATTAACCACTGTGTTTTTTCATATCTTTTATTTAATCATCTACTATTATAGGGTTATTATAACCCTATATTATTTAATCATTTACTATTATAAGGTTAATATAACCCTATATTATTTAATCATCTACTATTATAGGGTTAATAGTCTTACTGATCTTAAAGACTCTTTATAATTCTTTTTCACATATGTGGCAATTATATCCCCTATGAAGTATTGTTTTTTAATCCATGATTATATTAGCCACTAACTCAAATTTTGGGCAGAAGGAAAATTTTCTTTACACACCTATTTAATTTCTTTCTCTCAGTGTGGAATATGATTATCTTTGTTCTATGTTCTGCCTTTAGGGAACAGAGTAGCTGTTGCCCAAAGGCATCAGAAGTGAAATGCAGGGATATTAAGGCTGCAATTTTATGCATATTGATTTATTGACAGATTTGTTCACATAAATTCCAGATATAGTTGATCTATGCTCATTTTATTTGGCCAGTTAAGGCTAGAAGAAGGGAAGGAAAAATAGTGGCTGGTATTGCAGTACCAATTGTTAGTATATTGTCTGTTTCTAAATCTCCCTTTGATTTTCCAATTATATTCAAATGTCAAGATTTTATTGAGTGTGGGACAGAATTAACTTCTGCGTGTTAGATAAAAATTAGCTTAGAAGTTAAAGTGTAGTGGAGATATTAGTTCTTTTTCTGAAAGACATTTGGCTGAGAAGCTGCCAGTTTATGTGCTATGAAGGTTTAAGGTAAGAAAGTTAAATTATTTTATGTTTGGCTTTAAGGAATAAATATCCATCTCCATGCTTTCTAGTCCCATTTGAGTGATGCCATCATACATATCTTTCTAAGTTTTATGTTCATCACCTCCTGACAAATATTTCATTTTTTATTGTCATAGTGATTTTTACTCCTCTTGACTTTACAGACTTATCCAGCATAAACTGGGTAAAAGAGTATTATGATGATGTAGTAGTTTAATTCAAATTGTTATCGAAAGTTTACTAAGAAGAAAAACTTTCTAGATGTGTGCTATCCACTTTATAACTGCTGATGACTTTTCACCAGAAGGCTCCTCTAACACCTCAAACACAACATGATCAAATTGTAACAGACACACCATAACGGGTGCACCAAATAAGTCCCCTCTTTTTTAATGTCAGCAGAGCCTGTGACTTACTACCAGCCAATAAAATATTGCAAAGGCATGAGATTTCACTCCTTGATTAGGTTATATTATATGGCAAAGGTAATGGGATATCACTGCCTTTATTAAATTAGGTTGTGCAAGACTGCAGCCAGAGTTTCTCCCATTGGCTTTGAAGACGCAAGCAGCCACAATGTGAACTCTCAGTGGAGAAGGCCACATAGCAAGGAACTCCCCTAACACCTAAAGGCAGCATCCAGCTAACAATCAGTAGAAACTGGGACCCTTCATCATTCAGCCACAAGAAATAAATTCTGCCAGAAACCTGAAAAAGCTTAGAAAAATGGATCTCCCCAGTCAGGCATCCTGATGAGCATGCAGCCCCGTTGACTCCTTGACTGCAGTCATGTGAAATCCTGAGCAGCGTTTTCAGCTAAGCTATTCCTGGACTGCTGATCCACAGAGACTGTGAGATAGTGAAATATTTTAAACTTTTAAGGTTTCAGAAATTGGGCATATATAAACAAATAAGCATGTAAAATGAATATATAAACTAAAACTCATTATTCTTTTTCCCAACCCTCTTATATTTTATTTTAATCAGTACAACTATTTTTTCTGTGAAATTCATCTTTGATTCCCAAAGTCAAACAGCTAGCATATCCTGCTGATTTTATATTTAAACCATCTCATGCATGATTCTACTCTGCTATTTCCTCTTCCATTTTTCTGATTTATATCCTCCTTGCTTTCTACCTAGACTGCTGCAAATCTTCCCCCTCCCTGGGCCTTCACTGTGTCTTTATCCTGCCCAATGCTAGCATATCACTCTACTCAAAGCTGTGCTTTCCCAAAAGCTTTCTACAGATACCAGGCCCACGAAGCGTCCATTAGAGGACAAGCTCTGGGAGAGGAAGGAAGGTGGCTGTTTTTGTGCACCCCGGTTGCCTGTTGTGTAGTAAATATATAGCTCAGAAATAATAAGCACACAGATCAGAATGTTTCTGGCAGAAAGTTGAGAGTAGCATAAATATTAAAGCTTGGTAATTTTTGCTTCAGGTTATAAGAGGAAGTATGGTAAATTAATTTTCTACTACAAGAGTTTTCAGAGCCCACCAGAGACTCAGAATAGATAGAGGATATAATAGAATGACCACACATCCCACTTTTGATTGTCCTTTTCACTCAAAATCACCTTGCTTGGGCTGGCCACCGTGGCTCTGTGCTTAAGCATTGACCTATGACCCAAGGGGTCATGGTTCTATTCCCATGGTTCTATGCACATGCCCCTGTTGCAGGCTCGATCCCCAGTGGGGGACATGCAGGAGACAGCCCATCAATGATTATCTCTTATCATTGATGTTTCTCTCTCTCTCTTCCTCTTCTTTCCTCTCTGAAATTAATAAAAATATTTAAAAAATCATCTTGCTTGAGATAACAATTTTGAGTTGGTAGGTGGTGCATGAGAATGCTAGATCAGATAATTAGGTAGATTTTCTAACTTGAACCTCTAGCACAGGTGCCCCTTTAAAACATAAGTGAATTGGGAAGAAATTTAGGGACTTTGAAATGCAATATCCTTGATTTTTTGTTGTTAAACCATTGCAGTTGGCCAAGTCCTTTCACCCTGATTGTAAATCTCAAAGGGCATTCAATCACATGTGCTTCTGATTAGGTTGTACTTGAATTACCCAAAAGTTTTGTAAGCATCACTTGAAATATAAAAACGTTAGTAAAATAAAGCTTTTTAAAAAGTTAAAATGTTTATTTTTTTGCTGATGGTGTTGGGGAGAGGGAGTTAGGAGCATAGTAAAGACAGCTTTTAAAGATTAAAAGCTAATCTATTGACATCTTGGGGACCGTATTTGTATTATTACCTTCCAGAAATATCATAGTATTTCTATTTCTACAGAAATTATGAGGATGCTTTTTCCCCAGGAAACATCTTAGGCATTATGATTAGTCTCCATAGATTATTCTTCGTCACTTGAATATCTGTTTTCTCAGGGTACCAATGGAGAAAGAATTGACTGTGGAATATTCTAAAGTCACCCAATGTGTATAAAGCTAATAAAAAGGAGTATTGTAGCCCTAACCAGTTTGGCTCAGTGGTTAGAGTGTTAGCCTGAATCCTGAAAGGTCACAGGTTCTATTCTGTTCAAGGGCACGTACCTCGGTTGTGCGCTCTATCCCCGGCCTTGGTCAGGGCAACCATTCAATGTGTCTCTCACATCAATGTTTCTCTCTCTTAGTCTCTCTCCTTTCCTTCTATTCTCTCTAAGATATCAATAGAAAAAATATCCTCAGTTGAGGATGAACAACAACAAAAAGACATATTGTGGTAAAACAAACAAGAAGAAGAAACAACACTGGCAAGAAGAGTGTATTGTGAGTTAGAATCAGGATCATGAACAAATGTTCCTAAAATGGCAAAATTCATAAAATAATCAAATTAAGTCTTAAAACATGAAATCTGTGTTGATCGTATCAATACTGAGTGAGGCGCAGTATAACTGCCTCATTTTTTAAAATTAATCTCTCCCTGGCAGATGTGTCTCACTTGGTTGTGCATCCTCCTCCAGAAAAGCTGCCAGTTTGATTCCCAGTCAGGGCACTGCCTGGTTTGCAGGCTCCATCCCCCGTAGGGGCCCTGCAGGAGGCAGCCTCTCGGTGTTCCTCCCTCACAAAGATGTTTCTCTCTCTCTTTCCCTCCCTCATCTTCTCTCTTTAAAAAAATCAACTAAAAAGGGAAAAAATAATCTTTCCTTTAAAAAGGGGAAAAAATTAAGTATAACTGGTATCCACATATTTTTATAAGTATAGTATTTTTATAATGTTAGATTTCAAAATGTCTTGTTTTCTGTCCAGATTAGAGTAGAAATTATTTTAAATGCTTGGTTATCTGTCATTAAATGTTAATGTAACCTTTCTCCCATAAATGAGTCATGAGAATGTCCAAAAGTAAAGAGAGCAAGGAAGTATAAAGCACAATACAAATGATTAAGTTTATCACTCTGTCTAAAGCAAGCATGTCAAATTCAAAGGCTAACTGGGCCAAATAAACAAGCTTTAAGTTTATGAGGGCCGTAAAAAAACAAAAGCTTCAACTTTCATAGAAAGATAAGTTTATTTCAATAGAGACATGCTGAATACAAAGGGCTAAAATAGATGAGTAATCATTAACATAAAATAATTGAACATTTTAATAAAAATTAATATTTTTCTTGAACATTAACTCACCAGATACTGAAAACCTGCACAAATTAATAAGTGTAATGTAAATAAACCCATTTTTCTTGTTCTCAGAAAGTGAAATATTTCCTGTTGTGCACATCAAACAAGCCAGACTAATGACATGGCAGTTGGCTACTAATATATTCGCTGCTGGTATTAGTGGAGAAAAATGGTACACCTGCGTGTAAGGCATGTAAGGGAAATGAATGCAACATGAGTATAGTAATCAGTCATCAGCGAATGTTGTAGTTCATTATTAATAATTATGTATAACAGGTTATTGTAAAAATTAAGTTATGAAATTTTTATTAAAACATTTCTTACATACCATTATATTGGCTGGGCCGCAAAGATATTTGTTGTGGGCTGCATGTGGCCCGCAGGCCGTGAGTTTGACATGCTTGGTCTAAAGGAATGAAAGGTCCTTTATCAAATTTTGATGTGTGCAGTAACATCATCTACTGACTACATTTGAAATGTAATGTCTCTATATAAAAAAATCAACATTTGTAGAATTGTTACATTTCAAGGAGCCTTGCAAGGATAGCATACTATATAGCAATGTACCCAGACTAAAAAGTTGTGTTACAAGAACTCCTTTTGTCCAAGGTTTTGGTTAAGTTTTGGTGTCTCAAAGGTACTTGGTATCCAATGTGCCTGGAGCTCAAGAAGTGGTCTCTGCCCATCAGCTTTGTTAGTTAAAAGGACATATTTGGCTCAGATTTACTCCTTGGATATTGGGTCTAAGGATAATAGCAGATTTCATGTATAATGACTTAAACTTAAAATTGTGAAATGAAACTGTCTTATGAAACATTATTTCTTAACTTTCTGAAATTTGATGTCAAGACACATCCAGAATTGGAGCATACATTTCTCAGTGCACAGCTCTGTCCTTAATTTGAGCCATCACTGACTGTTTCAGCACCTCTTAATCTGGCATAAAGAACCCCTCCAACAATCTTGGTAGAATTAACTTGCAATAAGTCATGTCTCTCACATTCTATGAATAGCAGGGATTTTATAGAACATACTTGATTCCTTTGGGAAACATGGTTATTTTTGGGTTTCTAGCAGTAGCATTTCTGCAGTTGAATAGCTGCTTGCCAAAAAGTTTCTGAAATCTAGCTGTTTGAAAATCTAAAATAGTGGTATAAATTATGGACCCCCTATTAGTATTCCTGTAGCAGATTACTGCCTTGGGTGGGAGGGAAGAATATAATTTTAGGTGTCAGCTAGTTTATGTTTCTATTAATCAACTACCTCAGATTCATTTATTAGTTCATGCAATTTCTTGTGGTTTATTTTGAGACTAGCTATTCATAGCTATGCGATTTGTAGTAATAAATATAGTTCTCAAGGCCACTCCTCTTCCTTTGCTAACATCTCTTCTTAATCTCTGATGCTCAAATGTTTGTTACAGGGTGGGAGATAAAACTTCCCATGTCATATTATAAGCATGCCTTAAAATAAAAACCCTTATAGAAGAGGATATACAGGAGTTTAAATTTTCACTAAGGTAAAAATACTGATCTATGTCAGAGCAAATTGTGATAGCCAACACTAGCTACTCCTGAAGGTGTGAGAGAGACCCCTCTCAGGGAAAGGACAGCCACAGAAAACAGAGGGTGGGGGACGCCATTGCTTCCTCTAGCATTGGCTAGTCTAGTCTTATGCATTCTACAGGCAGAAAAGTATTATATTCCTTCAAACTTTAGACTTAATCATTCATTTATCCAAAAATGTAGGAGATTACCCACAAGTGGTGAGAGTTAAATATTCTTTTGCTCTACAAATGTTGGAATTCATTTCATTAAGTAAAAAATAAATAATAATAATAATAAAAGGCAATCTATAAATATTTAAGTTTCGTACTGAATTACATACTATCTAATCTAATAAAAGAGTAATATTGAAATTGACCATTCTTCAAGATGCCTAAGCCACGCCCACCAGCCAATCAGAGTGGCTGTATGCAAATTAACCCAGCCAAGATGGAGGCTGGCAGGGTGGCTCTGCGCTGGGGCTGGGGGCCTCTGCTGGGCGTGTACAAGCATTGCTGCCTGGCACAGCAGGAACTTCGTGCCGGATGTGTTAGCTCAGTGGAGGGGGAGGGGAGTACCCCCACGGGGTCATGAGCCAGCCGGTGCGGAGCGTCGGCCCGTGTGGAGCCTTCACTGTAGGTTCACCGCCTGGGGGCCTGCACGGGGCCGGCAGGAGCATCTTCCGTCTGGTGCGGAGCCTCTGCCACAAGTCGGCCACAGATGTTCCCTTTGTTGTATGTGTTTTTCCCATTGACCCCTTCCACCTCATATCCAACCCTCCCAGGCCTTTACCCCTCTATGTCTATGTCCATAGGTTATCTCTTAACATTTCTGTTTCCTTTCCAATCTCTAAATTTTATTTTCTAAGTTGTGTACTATGATAGTCTTATCTAATTTTCTCTTAGCACAATCTTTTTTCCCCTTCGTAGCACCATTATCCCAAAACACCCACCCAGCAAAACCATACCATTGATTACTGGGTAATGCTATCATTTAATTTCTTTCTTTTTATGCTCAGGTTACTGAAAGCTACTGAGAATGGTCGGAATATAGTTCAGGCAATCCAACTTTAGCTGGGTCATCTGTATTGCTGACCATCCTTTAATCTGTCTTTGTTGGTGTCATCAGATTGCTGACATAACAGATCAACTAAGACTGATATTACTGATAAGTACCTCTAAGGAGAGATGGAGACTTCAACATTTATTCACATAGGAATGAGCAGAAGAGAAAGGGGGAATGCTATTTAAGCCATTATGAAGTATTCAATTTCTTTAAAAAAAAAATTGCAAATAGCTGAGTGTGGATGACCATGAGAATATAGAACCTCAGGAAGCTTCAGGCAAAAGGGGTTTGCCCTATTCAAAGACTCTTCTCTCTGGATCCTCACCAAATGTTCTCAACAAAAAACTGGAGAAAGCTTTCCTAAATGGTGAAAGTCTAGGAAAAAGTAGACATTGTAGTGAGAAAAAATTATCACATCATCTGCACCGTTCTTACCTATGGGCAAAAAGTATTAATTTTCAGGGGGAATAAAAACATATATTATTGCCTCCAGGACCTAAGAAGATAATAGAAAGAATAATCTCTACCTCTGGCTGGAGAAAGGACACCATATTGAGTGTATTCCATTAGAGATACCCAACCACTATGAGGGGGTCAGGTTTAAAAGGAAAGTCCCTCCTCCAAGACTGAGGACCCTGCTAAGCCTGAGACTGAACCATGACAACAGAGAGCCTCTTTGTCCCACTCCACCAAACTGGAAAGCACTAAGAAATAAGCAACAACATTTGACTACTAAGAGAGGGGCAAGGGCTTGGAGAAAACCCTCTCTGAGCAATAGGCACAAAAAGGTGGCCTAAGAATGAAGGAGGCAATAAGAAAAACCCTCTGATAAACAGACTCCACCCTAAGAACAAGGTCATATTAGAAAAATTGGAAGCCTATGGTTCATTATAGGAAACTATCATAACAAACTTTAAATCCAGTTCAACTCCTGATTAGATAGTCTCAAATCCCCATCCCCACTTCCTTCCAAGGCAGAGCAGAACAAAGGACATGTTCATTTCACTTCCAGGAATAGATACACACACTATCTGTGTTTCAACCAACAATTTTCAGGAAGACACAATAACAAGGAGGAAGACAAAAAAAAAAATCTGTCCATAGACAAAATCTAATCTAATAAAAGAGTAATATTGAAATTAATCATTTCTCTGGGATGCCTAAGCCACGCCCACTAGCCAGTCAGAGAGGCTGTATGCAAATTAATCCAGCCAAGATGGAGGCTGGCAGGGTGGCTCTGCGCTGGGGCTGGGGGCCTCCGTGGGGTATGCACAAGCATCGGTAGGCGCTCAGAGCCGGGTGTATTAGCTCGGTGGTGGGGGTGGGGAGGAGGGGGTACCCCTGTGGGGCCGTGTGCGAGCCGATGCAGATGTCTGCCCTGCGCAGAGCCTCTGACACTGATCCGCCACCAGGCTTCCCCCGGGGGCTTCTGTGGGGCATGCTCGAGGCTCTGTGCTGGGGCCTCCGTGGGGCGTGTGCAAGCATCTGCCTCCTGGCTCCAGCCTGGGTGTGTCCACTCAGCAGCAGGGCTCCCCCGAGGGACCGTACACCAGTGTCCACCCCCCGGCCTGCCACCTGGCTCCGTGCCAGGTATGTCTCCTCAGCGATGGTGGGCCACCCGATGGGAAACGTCCACGCCTGCACTCACCAGCCCTCCCACCTCCCAGTGCACAAACCCTGAAGGGGCTGTGGGCAGCCTGAAAACAGCCCTCAGCCCCTCACCCAGGCTGGCCAGGCATGCCTACAGGTGGACATCCCCCGAGGGATCCCAGACTGTGAAAGGGCACAGGCCAGGCTGAGAGATGCCCCCCTCCCCTCCAGTGCACAAATTTTTGTGCACCAGACCCCTAGTAAGGAAGTAATACAATGTAATAACTAGTTTTAAATAACACAGAAGGAATACAAAGTAGTACAAGGTAATAGCCAGTTTTAAATAACACGAAAGGAAAGGAAAAACTAATCTTGAAAATAATTTGCCATCCTAATGAACTAAGACCAAAAAAACTCATTTCTGCATCAAATTAAAAAGTTACTCCTTAATAAAATTATTTTTCATCACATTTACATTTATTAACCCTAAGTTAGCTATTGTTTAGCTAGAAAAAAATTAATAGTTGTAAATTTTGATTTCTCATGTACAATAATAATATCACAGGCAGAAGAGCAAATGGTTTCTGTTCATTTTATGACCTTATTAGGAGATGTTTTAACTGTGTTTCTTAGCATTTTGAACAAAATATTTGTACTCCCTACTGAAAATAGCTTAATATGAAGTCCCAAAGGAATCCTGCCTGCCTCATAAAGTTGTGTTTAAAGTTTTGAGCTTCTGACCTCCTTCTTTCAAATGTACATTGGATATATATTCTAACTCCAAACTCAAAATTTAAGATACTCCAGTTTCTCTTCAGATCATATAAATCTTTTGCCTTTTACAAATTCAAGCTTCAGAAAAATAATATATTTGTCTTCCTAAATAATGAACTTTTGCCCAAGTCTTTCAATAGAGAGTAATTTGCTACACCAAACTAATTTATAAGCATAATTTTAAGTGCTTATAAAATTAGTAAGTGGCAAAATAAAATTACTCACCCTCTGATTCCAAGACACTCAACACATCTTCCCTTTTCATGTGCAAACACATGCATACACTCTTTTAACTCTGTCCACCTCAAATCCCAAGCTTAGTCAGCTAAGTAACCTTCAGTAAGTTACTCACTGTAAGGACTCCACTTCCTGGTCTGTAAAATGGGATCACAGTGGCAAGCACCAGATACAACTGCTGTGGAACGAAAGAGAGAACCTAGAGTATGCAGCACATCCCTTCATGTAGAATGCTCCCTGTAACTGTTAGCCATTTCCTCTCCATTGTTAATTCATCCCTTTTCTAGGTTTTGTTAACTACATCATATTTTTCTAAAATGGATACTTTCTGCTTTTCTTTAATAAAACATAGATCTTATGTAATAATTATAATGTAAATGACAATTTGTGACTAAGTACAGGGAATACTGAGGCATTTCCCGGTGAGTGTAGGGTGCGTAGATAGCCAGTCTAAATAATTTAGTATCTCATGTGGACATTAAGATTAATTTTTAAAATTCCAAAAATAGGACTGGTTGTTATACAGTGTAATAGCAAACTTGACTCTTGAAATCTTTGAATAAATACATGCCTGGTGCTCATGATGGGCACAAGCACTTATTTTCATATTTTAATAGTTTATTGAGATAAGTAAATATAAATAAAATGAATTCTATGAAAAAGTGTGTTTAATATATTTTTAAAACTTCAAGCCATCTAGTTCAAATATGTCATTATGCATCAAATTCTGAAAGAACAAACCAAACATGATTGAAGAAATAGGGATCATCATTTTAAAATCTCTTCCAACAGGCCATCTTCCAGTCTACTAGCATGGTGTATATATGGCATATCTTTTTATTTTACGCTCTCTTCCATTTCTATCAAAAATTTTATATACATCTCTTGTTGGACTTATCCATTGGGTGCGTTGCTTTTATATTTTCAGTGATTTGTTTAACATTTATTTTTCTAAATGTTTGTTGCCAGTATATAAAAATGAAGGTAATTTTTATACTGGTTTTTGTATTCAAAAATATTGTTAAAAGATTTTTTTAAATAACAAATGCATGATGAATTTTAATTTCCCCCATTTATTGAGACAGTTATGTGGTTAATCTGCTAATGTGGTGAAGCACATGAACTGATATTCTGTTGTAAATTAACTTCGCATAGTTGGGATAAACCAATTGGTACTGAAGCCTTACTGTACACTGCAGGATTCATTTGGTTAATATTTGGTTTAAGATTTTTGTGTGTAGGTTAATGAGTGAGTCAGCCTGTCATTTTCTCTTTCAATTGTCCTAGGGTTTTTACATCAAGTCAGAGAGTTCAAGAGTATTTTTGGTTTTATATTCTTCAGAAGAATTTACATAGTATTGTCAATTGTTGCTCCCTCAATGTTTGGCTAGACTCCAGTGCTGAAACCATAGTCGTTTGGTGTTTTCATCTTGGAAAGAATTTTGCAAGATGATGCAATTTCTTTAACTCTCCTAGAGAATTTCAGGTTCTCCATTTCTTTTAATCAGTTTTAAGATACATTGTCTGAGGAACTTATCATTTTATATAAATTATCATTTATTGGAATTAAGTTGTTTTTAATGTCTTATCTTTTTAATATCTGCAGCAAGGTAACTACATCTCCTTTTTCATTCCTAATGTTGACTATTTGTGTTTTTGCTCTTGTTTATCAGTCTCATCAGAGGCTGATCAATTTTATTAATCTTAACAAAGAATTTTAATTTGGCTATTTTGACTCTTTCTCTTATATACTAGTATATATATTTCTCTATTAAAAAACTAGAGGTCCAGTGCACGAAATTTGTGCATGGGGGGCAGGGGTCCCTAAGCCCGACCTACACCCTCTTACAATATGGGACTGCTGGCTCCTAACTGCTCACCTGCCTGCCTGCCTGATCACCCTTAACCACTCTGCCTGCCTGCCTGATCACCCCTGACCTCTCTGCCTGCCTGCCTGATCAACCTCTAACCACTTACCTGCCTGTCTGACTGCCTCTAACTGCTTGCCTGCCTGCCTGATCACCCCTTAACCATTTGCCTGACTTCCTGATCAACCTCTAACCACTCACCTGTATGCCTGATTGCCCCTAACCACTTGCCTGCCTGCCTGATGACTCCTAACCAGTTTGCCTGCCTGTTTGATCTCCCCTAACTGCTCATCTGTCTGCCTGATCACCCCTAACCACCTCTGCCTCAGCCCCCACTGCCACGGCTTCATCTGGAAGGATATCTGGAATGGCATCCAGAAGGCCATTTTACTGTCCGGTCTGATTAGCATATTACACTTTATTATTATAGATAATTTACACTGTTTTCTGGTTTTAGTTTATTTTGTTTTAGATGGTTGCTTAGCATTCATTATGAGCTTTTGTTCTTTTCTAACATCATAGAATTGAGACTCAAGTACTCATTTAGTTTTGTCTCATAAGTTTTGATGTACTTTCATTATCATTACCATTTAATTATATTTATTTTTATGACTTTATATTTTATCCCTGGGCTATTTATAGATCTTTTCTTTCCATGCAGATTTCTTTTTCTAGATATGATTTTGTATTGATATTTAGCAAAATTTCGTTATAGACAGAGAACATGACCTGCATGTCTCAGCTCTTTGAATTTTACTGAGACTACTGTAGTATAAGAATATGGCCAATTTCACAATAGTGTCTGTGTATACTTTAAAAGCTTTTATAATTTGCAGTATATGGGTGTAGTATTCTAGATAGTTTCATCAATTAACTTTTGTTAATTATATTTTTCAAATCATCAATATTATGGGTTATTGTTTGTGGGTTTTTTTTTTTTTACCAGCTGTTCTTTTAGTTATGAGAGGACTATAATAAACACCACCATTATTATTGTACTAGGGACCCGGTGCACAAAAATTTGTGCACTCAGGGGGTGGGGGTCCCTCAGCCCAGCCTGTGCCCTCTTGTAGTCTGGGACACCTCAGGAGGGGATGTCCACCTGCTGGCATGCCTGGCCAGCCTGGGTGAGGGGTTGAGGGCCATTTTCAGGCTGCCCACAGCCCCTTCAGGGTTTGTGCACTAGGGGGTGGGAGGGCTGGTGAATGCAAGCCTGGACATTTCCCACCAGAGGGCCCACAATCGCACATGCCTGGTGGGCCCCCACTGCTGAGAGGACAAACCTGGCGCAGAGCTGGGTGGTGAGCCAGGGGCAGATGTTTGTGAAGGATCCCTCGGTGGGGCCCTGCTGCTGAGTAAACACACCCGGGGTGGAACCGGGCAGTGGACTGGCTTCAGATTCTCCCCACTGTGCAGCAGATGCTCCCGCACGCCCTGTGAAGGCCCCTGGGGGTCGGATGAAGGTAGCGGACCCTAGACCGGTGCTCCTGCACTCCCCCGAAGAAGCCCCCAGGGCAGAGCCAGGCAGCAGACCCAGGACAGGCATTCCTGGACACCCCACGGAGGCCCCTGGGGCAGAGCCAGGCTGCAGACACAGGACAGCTGCTCCTGCAAGCCCCGTGGAGGACCCACTCTCCCGCATGCCTGGTGGAGGCCCCAGGGGGGCAGAGCAAAACAGTGGACTGGGGACAGCACTCCTGGATGCCCCAAGGAGGCCCCAGGCCGGACCCCACCTCCCCACTGAGCTGACACACCTGGCACTGCTATGCCAGCCACGGAGGCTCTCAGTGTAGAGCCACCCTTCCAGCCTCCATCTTGGCTGGGTTAATTTGCATACAGCCTCTCTGGTTGGCTGGGAGGCATGGCTTGGCTGGTGGGCATGGCTTAGATGTCTCAGGTAATGGTCAATTTGCATATTACTCTTTTATTATATTAGATATTTGTCCTGTTTTTCTCTCAACTTTTGATTACCATATTTTGAGACTGCTTTACCCCTTTTTTTCTTACATTTTGACTAGTGTGTATTATTGTTATAGTTTTTTAAATCATTTTACTTTAAAATTTTCTGAATCATTAGGTTTCAAATGTCATTTTTATAAACAGCTCTGGGCTTCTTGTTTTTTGTTTATTTCGCCTCAGGAGGCTACAGCATTTTAAATTGAATTCAACCTAATTACCAAATGCCATAAGAATAAAAGAAGGCTGTAGAACTCTCCTTTCCTGACTGGACTCCTACTTTTATTCAGTGCTGAGACTACCTTTCAACCTTGCCAATTCATTAATGATTTTTAACAATATATATTTAATTAAGATTATTAGCTGGTTTTAGCAGAGTGTTGTTCCAAATAGCTTCACAAATTAAAATGTAAAATAGTAAAATTGTAATCCACTAATTTTTATGATTTAGTTATAAACTGTGGCAATTCATATATGTTAAATAATGATTTCTTTTACTACTTACTAGAGGCCCAGTGCATGAAAATTCATGCACTGAAGTGGGGGGTATTGTTCCTCAGCCCGGCCTGCCCTCTCTCACAGTCCAGGAGCCCTCAGAGATGGGAGGCAACTTGGCGATCAGGGGAAGGTGATACCCCCATCACACCTCTGCTGCTGCCACTGCCAGCAGCACAAGCCTTGGCTGGCTCTGGTTACCTGAGCCTCGAGTGGCCCTGGGAAGCTGGGAAGCTACCATCCAAGGCTTGCCTGCACCTGTGGTGTCGGCTGGGCAGCACCATCTGAGGCTTGCCTGTGCCTCGGGCCAGCCTTTGGCAGCTGGAAAGCCAACATCTTGTGGCTCTGGGCACTGCCATCTTGTGAGGGCATGTTGGTCAATTAGCATATTCCCTCTTTATTAGATAAGATTGATGGCATTTTAATTTTTCATTAAGATACACTTTAAATACAATAACAATTAGTCATTTTAGTGTATAGTTTTGTGGGTTTTGACCAATAATTTTATTTGTATGTGTGTAGGTTGATGTGTGTGTGTGTGTACATGTAATCCACCATAATAAAGAGATATAACAGTTCCATCACTCTAAAATATTTTCCAAGACTCTTTGGAGCCAACTCCTTGCTCTGCCTCCAATGCATAGCAACCCATGATCTGCTCTATGTGTCTATAGTTTTATTTTTTCAAGAATATCATATAAATTCAATAATCCAATATGTAGCCTTTTAAGTCTGGCTTTTTTCACTTAGCAAAATGCTTTTGAGACTTGTCTATGCTGTGTTATAAGTAGTTAATTCCTTTTAACTCCTGAATAAATAATAAGTATCCAACTATATGAATGTACCACAGTTGGCTTATCCCATCACTAGTTAAAAGACATTCCAGTTTTTAGGAATGACAAATAAAGGTGTTATAAACATCTGCATAATAGAGGTGCCAAAAGGAGAGGAAGTTCATCAGGGAATACAAAGTATGTTTGAAGAAATGATGGCAGAAAACTTCCCTAACTTTGGAAAGAGAAAAAAATCACACAAGTCCAGGAAGCACAGAGTCCCAATCAAGATGAATCCAAAAAGACTGACACCCTGACACATCATAATTAAATTGGCAAATATAAAAGACAAAAAAAGAACCTTAAAGCAGTTGTTCTCAACCTTCCTAATGTCTCTACCCTTTAATACAGTTCCTCATGTTGTGGTGACCCCCAACCATAAAATTATTTTCTTTGCTACTTCGTAACTGTAATGTTGCTACTGTTATGAATCATAATGTAAATATCTGATATGCAGGATGTATTTAGGTGACCCCTGTGAAAGAGTCGTTCGACCCCCAAAGGGGTCACAATCCACAGGTTGAGAACCACTGCCTTAAAGGCTAGAAGAGGCAGAAAGTCACCTACAAGGGATCTCTTATAATACCAATTAGTTCCTCAACAGAAACACATTAGGCCAGAAAAGAATGATATGAAGTATACAAAGTGATGCAAAACAAGGGACTGAATCCAAGAATACTCTATCCAGCAAGGCTATCTTTCAAAATTGAAGGTGAAATCAGGAGCTTCACAGACAATGAAGGCTAAAGGAGTTTACTACCACCAAACCAACAATGAAAGTAATGCTATAGGGGCCATTGTAAAAAGAAGAACTAGAAAAGAAAGAAGGAACACAGGCATAAAAAATAAAAATGGCAACAAACAAGTACCTATCAATAATAATCTTAAACATAAATGGATTAAATGACCCAATTAAAAGACATAGGGTAGCTGAATGGATAAGAAAACATGACCCATATATACATAGTCTACAAGAGACCCACCTCAGAACAAAGGACACATACAGACTGAAAGTGAAGAGGTGGAAAAAATTTTTCAGGAAAATGGAAATGAAAAAAAAAAGCTAGGGTAGCAATACTTATATCTGGCAAAATAGACCTCATAACAAGAGATAAGGAAGGTCACTTCATAATATTAAAGGGATGAATACAACAAGAGGCTATAACTCTGATAAAAATATATGCACCCCATAAGGAGCATCCAAACATATAAAATAAACATTGGAGAATATCAAAGGAGAGATCAACAGCAATGCCATCATAGTAGGGGGCTTTAACGCCCCATTGACATTGCTGGATAAATCTAGACAAAAAATCAATAAGGAAACAGCAATCTTAAATAACTCACTATATCAGATGGAACTAGTTGACATCTTCAGAACATTTCACCCCAAAGCTACAGAATATACATTCTTCTCAAGTGCATGTAGGACATTTTCAAAGATAGACACACGTTAGGACACAGGATGAGTCTCTACAAATTCAAGAAAATGGAAATCATATCAAGCATCTTCTCAGACTATAATGGCATGAAATTACAAATAAGCTACAATAAAAATGCTCAAAAACAATCAAACACATTGAGGCTAAATAGCATGCTATTAAACAATGAATGGGTTACCAAAGAGATAAAAGAAAAAATAAAAAACGTCATGGAAACAAATGACAATGAAAACACAATAGTTCAAAATCTATGAGACACAGTGAAAGCAATCCTGAATGAGAAGTTTATAGCATTATAGGCCAACCTCAAAAAATAAGAAAAACATGTAGTAAGTTATCTAACCCTACAATTTAAAAAATTAAAAAGAGAGCAACAAGAGAAGCCCAGAGTAAGTATAAGGAAGGAAATAATAAAGATCAGAGTGGAAATAAATGACAAAGAGACACACACACAAAAATACCAACAAAAACAAAAAACAAAAGATCAATAAAACCAATAAAACCAAAAGCTGGTTCTTTGAAAGGATAAACAAGATTGATGAGTCCTGACCAGTTTGGCTCAGTGGGTAGAGTGTCGGACTGCGGACTCAGGTTCGATTCCGGTCAAGGGCATGTACCTTGGTTGTAGGTACATCCCCAGTGGGGGGTGCACAAGAGGCAGCTGATCAATGTTTCTGACTCTCTATCCCTCTCTCTTCTGCTCTGTGAAAAATCAAAATATATTTAAAAAAAAAAAGATTGATGAACCTCTAGCCGGACGCATCAAGAAACAAAGAGAGAAAACCCAAATAAACAAAACCATAAGTGAAAGAGGTGAAGTTACAACCGGCCCCACAGAAATACAATGAATCATAAAAAAAAAAAAAAAAATACTATGAACAACTCTATTCCAAAAAACTGGACAACCTTGATGAAATGGACATATTTCTAGAAAAACACAATCTTCCAAAACTCAATTAGGAAGTATCAGAAAACCTGAAAAGGCCAATAACTACTGATGAAGTTAAGCAGTAATAATAATAATAATAAACTCCCAGCAAATGAAAGTGCTGGTCTGGACAGCTTCACAGTGGAGTTTAACCAAACATTCAAAGAAGAACTAACATCCATCCTCCTCAAACTAATGCAAAAAATTTAAAAGGAAGAGACCCTTCCAAGCTCTTTTTACAAAGCCAGCATTATCTTAATTCTGAAACCAGATACAGACACCACAAAGAACAAAAATTACAGGCCAATATTCCTGATGAACACAGGTGCTAAACCCTGAACAAAACATTAGCAAATCACATCCAACAATTTATTAAAAAGATCATGCACCATAATCAAGTGGGATTTATTACAGGGATGCAAGGCTGGTATAATATTTGCAAATCAATAAATGTGATACATCACATAAACAAATTGAAAGATAAAACCCACATGATCATATCAATAGATGCAGAAAAAGCATTTGACAAAATCCAGCATCCTTTTTTGACAAAAACTTTCAGGAAAGTGGGAATAGAGGGATCATACCTCAATATAATAAAGACCATATATGACAAAAGTGCAGCTAACATCATACTCAATAGGCAAAAACAAAAACCATTTCTCCTAAGAACAGGAACAAGACAGGGATGCCCACTGTCACCACACCTGTTCAACATAGTATTGGAAGTGCTAGCCATAGCAATCAGACAAGAAGAAGATATAAAAGGCATCCAAATTGGAAAGGATAAAGTAAAACTGTTGTTATTTGCAGACTACATGATATTATACACAGAAAACCTTAAAGACTCCATCAAAAAGCTACTAGATTTAATAAATGAATTTGGCAACATAGCAGGATACAAAATTAACACTCAGAAATCTACAGCATTTTTATACACCAATAATGAACTCTTAGAAAAAGAAACTAAAATTAAAAAATCCCATTTACCATTGCAACAAAAAATTAAGAAAGTTAGGAATAAACATAGCCAAGCAGGTAAAAAACCTGTATTTGGAAAACTACAGGATGTTGAAAAAAGAGATAGAGGAAGATATACACAAGTGGAAGAATATACCATGTTCATGAATTGGTAGAATCAACATTACTAAAATGTCAATACTACCAAAAGCAATCTACAGGTTCAATACAGTCCATATTAAAATTCCAACAACATATTCCACAGATCTACAACAAACACTCCAAAAATTTATATGGAATAAAAAGGAACCACAAATAGCCACAGCAATCTTGAGAAAAAAGATCAAAGTTGGAGGGATCATAATATCAGATATTAAGTTGTACTACAAAGCCACTCTGCTTAAAACAGCCTGGTACTGGCATGAGCATAGGCATTTGGATCAATGGAATAGAACAGAGAACCCAGAAGTCAACCAAAGCCACTATGCTCAATTAATATTTGACAAAAGAGGCAAGAGCATTTATTGGAGCAGAGATAGTCTCTTCTATAAATGGTGTTGGGAAAATTGTGCAGATACATGCAAAAAAAATCAAACTAGACCACCAACTTACACCATACAAAAGATAAGCTCAAAATAGATAAAAGACTTAAATGTAAGATGTGAAATCATAAAAGTCCTAGAAGAAAACATTGGCACCAAAATCTCAGACAACTCTTGTAGCAATATGTTTACCAATACACTCCTAGGACAATGGAAAACAAGAAGACAATAAACAAATAGGACTACATCAAAATAAAAAGCTTCTGCACTGTAAATGAAACCATCACCAAAATAACAGGGAACCCCAGTACACTGCTGATGGGAATGCAGACTGATGAAGCCACTATGGAGAACAGTATGGAGTTTCCTCAAAAAATTAAAAATGGAATCCCATTTGACCCAGTGATCCCACTTCTAAGGATATATTCTATGAAACCTGAAACACTCATCAGAAATAATATATGCACCCCTATGTTCATAGCAGCACATTTTACAGTAGCTAAGATTTGGAAATAGTCTAAGTGCCCATGAGCAGATGAGTGGTTAAAAATATGGTACATTTACACAATGGACTATTATGTGGCAATAAAAATGAAAGAACTCTTACCATTTGCAACAGGGTGGATGGACCTGGAAAATATTATGCTAAGCGAAATAAGCCAGTCAGAGAAAGATAAATATCACATGATATCACTTATATATGGAATCAAATGAACAACATAAACTGATGAACAAAAATAGATCTAAGGATATAGAAGCACCAAACAGACTGTCAAACCTCAGAGGGAAGGCAGGGGAAGGTGGGCAGGTGAGAAGAGATCAACCAATGAACTTGTATGCATATATGCATACCCCAGGCACACAGACAATAGGGTGGTGAAGGCCTGGTGTAGGGGGCAGGAGCAGCTTGGGAGAGGTCAATGAAAGATAAAGGGGACAAAAGTATTCGTAGCTCATGGGACATATAAAAACAGGTAGCAGCTTGGACTTGGCCCACAGACTTTGCCCCCCTCTCATCTACCTGATTCAAACTCTTCTTGTTCCTTATACATCTTATGCTGTTTGTTCCTTAGTTGCCTTTTTAAAATTTATTTAAAATTTTTTTAAAATATATATATATATATTTATTACATAAAGTATTACAAAGATCAGTACATATATCTCCTTTTTTCCCCCACCCTTCCCCCAGCCTCCTCTACCCCCTAGTGATTTCTGTCCATTGGTTATGCCTAAATGCATGCATAAAAGTCCTTTGGTTGATCTATTACCACCCCCAACCCTCCCTGTCCTTGTTGCTGTAATTTGACAGTCTGTCTGATGCTGCTCTGCCTCTGTATTTATTTTTGTTCACCAGTTTATAATGGTTGTTATTTTCCATAGATGAGTGAGGACATGTGGTATTTTTCTTTCATTGACTGGCTTATTTCACTTAGCCTTATGTTCTCCAGTTCCATCCATGCTGCTGCAAATGCTAAGAACTCCTTCCGTTTTACAGCAGCATAGTATTCCATTGTGTAGATGTACCACAGTTTTTTAATCCATTCATCTGCTGATGGACACTTAGGCTGATTCCAAATCTTAGCTATGGTAAATTGTGCTGCTATGAACATAGAGGTGCATATATCCTTTCTGACTGGTGTTTCTGGTTTCTTGGGATATATTCCTAGAAGTGGGATGACTGGGTCAAATGGCAGTTGCATTTTTAGTTTTTTGAGGAAAGTCCATACTGTTCTCCACAGTGGCTGAACCAGTCTGCATTCCCACCAGCAGTGCATGAGTGTTCCTTTTTCTCCGCATCCTCTCCAGCACTTGTCGTTTGTTGATTTGTTGATGATAGCCATTCTGACATGTGTGAGATGGTACCTCATTGTTGTTTTGATTTGCATCTCTCAGATGATTAGTGACTTTGAGCATGTTTTCATATGTTTCTCAGCCTTATTTATGTCCTCTTTCGAAAAGTGTCTATTTAGGTCCGTTGCCCATTTTTTTATTGGGTTGTTTATCTTCCTTTTTAAAATTTATGCCGTCGCCTCTACCTGGAATTTCCTCTATTCCTTGCCCACCCCTACCTCTATCTTTATAAGATTGTTTTTACAAGATCAGCTCACTTATCACTTTCCTAAGATTTTCCTTGATATGCTCCCTTCCCTCAAGAATTCCTTTGTTTCCATAATAACTGTGCATAACTGTGATTGATTTTATCACTATATTAAGAGTTTTCTGTTTATGTTATTCCTTCCCAACAGACTATACAATTGAGGGCAAGAATTGTGCCTCTTTTTATTACCATATCGCTGGCACCCACACAAAGAAAACATGGGATTTACATATATATGTACCTATTACACACATATACAAGGATGGGCAAAAGTAGGTTTATAGTTGTAAGTACATGAAACACATGGTTAATAAAGCCACTTTAGTAACTATAACCTGCATGTCTTTTTAAATACAAACTACTGTAAATCTACTTTTGCCCACCACTGTATAATTCATATATGTGTAAATGCATATTTATATTATATATATATATTTATATTACATATATGTGTGTGTATATATATGTATATATCACATGGGTATACATATTCTATGTAAAGTCAATCTGTTTTTGCCATTCCCATAAAACAGAAATCTTCAGCTTTATAATTTATTAAAGTCACTGCCTTCTAAGATTCAGAAAATATTTGTAAAACTTTTTTGAGCCATGAAGTTAATTCTTGTGAGGAAAGCCAGGTTGAGAGCACATTTTCTAGGACTTCATTGAAAGACTCTATAAAGACATGGAGTAAGCCAATTGTGATTATTGGGCCATCTATACATTCATGTGAAAGTATCTAGTTTGCTTCCATATATCAGTGTGTCTCCTTTGGTACTTTTCCTTCTGAAAAACAGGCTGTATTACTGGGCACATTTTAGTCCCCTGATTAGTCATGGATGTGGTGATTCATCAGGTTGGCTGGAAAAGTGAAAGCAGCCTTGCCCTTCCTAAGCACTGACTGTTGGCAACTCTTTCCTTGCCTCTGAATCAGATGTGTATTTGTTTGAGTAATCAAGAAAGAACTGTCTGTCTTGTGACCTTAGAGGCTGGTTAAATTGAGCAACTGAGTGCTTTTGGCATAGGAAAGTTAGCAGAACAATGCAAATCTGTAAACCAGAGACGGCTCTGCTTGGCCTCTTGCTCTGGACAGAGTTGAATGCCACACAATCCTCTCATTTCCAGCAGGGTTCTTCACATACTACAGAAAACTATTTTAATATAAGCTAAATAGATTTCAAATTTCATAAAAACAGTTCTTAAACTCTCTGCATTTTATCAAATTCTCTGTCATCTATTAAGACTTGCAGTTTTCCCAAAGTGAGGATTCTAAATCCTGGTGTAATAAGAGCCAGTAAGTGACAATTTTACATGATGGGGGTGCCATTTGGGGGTGGGGGGAGCACATCAAACGTCCCTGCTGGGGAATAAATGAATCAACCTCATGCAAATTAGATAAGGCAATTGAACCACACAAAGGGCATATTGGAGCCATTTCAGAGATGAGTGAGAGGACTAATAGGGAACCTAAGACTTTTGCATGAAATGACAGATCTGATGACAATGAAGCTAAAAGAGTCTGTTGGAAGCAAAGAATTCACTTCCTATAGTGAATTCAGCTGGAGGAAGTCCAACTATCTGATTTTAAGAACACCTATTAGACTGGTTACAAGCAAGCGTCTCTCTTTTTCTCTCTTTCGTTAGGGGTGTGTGGGAGAACACTAGAAGGCCAGAGCGAGGCACAAACTATAAAGCAGTAAAACATCTCAGTGGACTCCTTCCTGCCTTTGGTTTGACGTTCTTGAAATGTATGCCCATCTCTTGGTATCTTTAAGTAGCCTACAGTGTTCTTTTGCTTGCCTGGGGAAACTTATCTCATTATCAGAGTTGTGCGTATTACAGGTCTTTTTGAATCATGTTCCCATGTAATCTTATTTCAGATATAATTCGGTGACAGTTATGTGTGCTGTTCAGATGTCTTCCTAAAGGGAAATAACTTGGAAGTAAAGTCACTAATAAAATCAACTCAGAAAAATGTACTCTGTAAATATGAAAATATGAGCATTGTTAAAGACCATGTTTTAAAAATACCAATTATTTTTACTGAAAAGCAGGTACAATAGAACAAAGATGTATCTTTAAGGGGCTAGTAAAAGGGCCTCAATTTGAATAAGGTAAATTTTGAGGAGGCAAAAGTTTTAAATAGTTATGTTCAAGCCCTGGCTGGTATGGCTCAGTTGGTTGGATGTCATCCCATGTACTGAAGGGTTGCTGGTTCGATTACCTGTCAGGACATGTGTCTGGGTGTGGGCTGAATCCCTGGTAGGAAGCATGCAGGAGGCCTCCGGCCAGGGGTGTTTCACTCTTACATTGAAGTTTCTCTCTCTAAGGAATATCAATAAAAATATTAAAAAAATAATTCAGTCAAGAGTATTGTCTCAGTGGCTACTTAAAAGACAATTCTCTATATAAAATGAAAAAGGCTAATTTGAAGAGAATAAGAGTTAATGTTATAAAAAAGACGAACATAAATCCTGTTTCTTTTCATAACCCAACATCTCCTTTTCTCATGTCCTCTTTCCCATGGGAGAAACTTCCTTGAACATGTCAGTTCCAGGCTTGGTCACCCTCCCTAAGGGATGAGAAACCCAGTAAGCGCTGGCCCAGTGGGGGTGTTCTGGGGAAGAATAACAATCCTCAGTTCCTTCGGTGTTTACTGGGTTCACTTCTCTCATTCAGGAGCTAGGCAGTGGAGGCTAATGTGGATACAGATCTAAAGACAAGTTCTTTTTTATCTTTTTCTTTTTTAATTAAATAATTTATTTTTTAATTGTTGACACTACTACAGATGTCCCCTATTTCCCCCCCTTTTTGCCCCCTCTACCCCCACCCCAAGCTTCACCACATTGTTGTCTGTGTCCATGGGCTATGCATCTATGCATATATGTCCTTAGGCTAATATCTTCCAATCCCCCCACCCCCTTTACCCTCTTCTTCTCTGAGATCTGTCGATCTGTTCCATGTACAAATGCCTTTGGTCCTATTTTGTTCGTCAGATTATTTTGTTCATTAGATTCCACATCTAAGTGAGAGCATATGTATTTGTCTTTCTCTGAATGGCTTATAAAACCACGTTCTTAAATCCACCCTCTTTGGGGTCATTGGTCTGACTCTGCCTCTATCTCTCAATTGGTTCTGAATTTAGGTAAGAAAGAGATGTTTTTAGATCTAGATAAAGCTTCAAGAGTTGATTGTTTTAAATTATGTGAGATGTGAGAGGTATATATAAGTATTTTGTTTAGAATTAATTTTTTTTAAGAAGCAGAACTGGATAAAGAATATAAGCTAGACTCCATGATATTTATTTGTTTATTCTAATGTAGGACATCAAAATAGCAGATGTATAAAAGAGAACCAAGTAGATGAGATTAGTTAACCAGAGAAGAAATGGAGCATAAAAAAATAAAAAAATAAAAATCTGAAGGAGAAAAGAATTATGAATTTGCTCTTTACTCTTTCTTAAAAAAAGGGGGGGGGGGATTTGAAAATATTTGTGAGAGAAGCATGGCCATAGGCACTATGAGACCATGCAATAAAGTCAGATTGCAGACTGAGGATAATTGATTCCAGGATTTAATTAAAGATCAGTCAGAATAGGGCACATGAAATGCCATGCATCTGTGCATGAAAAGCTGCCCACTGGACAGAGGCAAGAGTGTTCTCTACTGGAAGGAGAGAGCTGCCCTTCAAGAAAGAAAGAAGAAGAACTAAAAGGTTAATCACAACAAAGCTAGAGACTGGGGGACAGGTAGGAGGGGGGGGAGGCGGGACAAATAATGGGGATGGAAAGTGACTTGACCAAAAATAGGCAGAGTACCCAAACTACAGATCGCCAGTGACATACACTTTTTATTTGGACTGAAAAAGACAATGATGATTCATTGACCGCTTTTAATATAAACTGAGTACATTTCATTGGAAACCCTACTTTCATTGTAAAAGAACTTAGTGAGGATTTCAGATAAACAGAGTCTTTAATTAAATAACAAGTGACCAAAATTTAGTACTTCCAAAGCTGCTTTCACCAAAAAGTGTCTTTCCTTCCACTTCCCATCCCACCTCCCACCCTTCCATCTCTCACCCTTCCAGATCCCACCCCTCTAAGGAGGTGGCCACTCCTACTCATTCAATACTCAGCTTGATGGCATCTCCTCCGAAGGCTTTCCTCCATCCCTTCAATTCCCACTGACTGAGAGCCTTCCATGGCCTCTCTCAGGTTTAGACAGACTGGCCTAGTGTTTAAAAACTTGAGCTCTACAACAAGAGAGTTCAGTGTTTGAAACTATCTCTATAGTTTGCTGTCTGAATAGTCTTGGAAAATGTTATTTAACCTTGCTAGATTTGGTTTCTTCATCAATAAAATCTGGCAAATGGTGGTAGATATTCCATTGGTTGTTGCGTGCACTAAATGAAATAATATACACAGAGCACTGGGCACAGTGCCTGGCACACTGGGAGAGCACGGGAGAGGGTGGTTGTGATTATTGGACTGGCCGTTCTCACTCTCCAGCACAGTGCTGATCACACTGCACTCAACTGTTTGTCTGCATGTCTATCTGCATGTCTGTTTGTATGCACTCTGTGAACTGGAAGTTGAATGCCCAGTGTCTGGTACATTGTGAGACCCCATAAATGTTTGTTGAATAAATTAAGAGTGTGCTTACTCCATTCTCTACTACAAATGCTGCTGCTCTCTGTGATTATATTTTACAAAGGGCATGCTAGGCAAGAATCTGCCAAAGTGAAACTATATCACTATCTATTCATTCAAAAAATTCTAAAAATGGGGAGGTTCTCTATTTTAATAACACTCTTCAGTCAACACTTCTCTAAGTTAAACATATACGTCCACTTTATTCCTTCCTTCTCTGTCAAAGAACCTCTCATACATGTGCATATTTACATTAGCTCTCTTTATCACTCTCCTCTGTAAAATAAACTTATTTCTTTAAACTTTTAAAATAGTCTTTTCTTTTCAAGCCCTTTAATAATTGTGATTCTGTAAGACACTGGCCATAGAACATTAAAACAAGGGAAAATGTGGTGAAGCTTTATTGTGGTATATTTAACACCTGAAGAAGTAACGTTTATTTTAAAATGAAGAGCTATATTTGGAAACAGTGGTCTTCAAAACATCATTCTACTGGTAAATAAAGTCTCATTTTTAACCACTTGTGCTAGTTAATCTTTCTTGCTTCTATAAAATACTAGGGGCCCAGTGCACAAAAATTTGTGCACTTGGAAGGTCCCTCAGCCTGGCCTTTGCCCTCTCGCAGACTGGGACCCCTCAGGGGATGTCCACCTGCTGGCTTGCCTGGCCAGCCTGGGTGAGAGGCTGATGGCTGTTTGCAGACTGGCCAAGCCCCCCAGTGTGGACCCTCACCCATTAAGGTGTGGCCAGCCTGGATGACGAGTTGAGGGCCATTTTCAGGCTGTCCACAGTCCATTCAGGGTTCTGGTCCCTATTGGGGTGTCTGGGCAGCCTGGGTGACAGGCTGAGGGCCATTTTCAGGCTTTCAGGCTACCCACAGCTCCCATTAACCCAACGTACCAGCAAGGCTGGCTGGAAGCAGGTTTCTGGGATTTATTTATCTTCTTTAATTGAAACACTGTTGCTTTAAACCCAGGCCTAGGCAGGTAATGAAGCCTCCTGTTTGCTTCAGCTCTGTGGCTTCTATAATTGAAACAATGTTGCCTTAGTAGAGGCCCAGCCAGCCTAGGCAGACAGTTTCCTCCAATTGTTGGTGCAATGAAAGCCTCCTGTTTGCTTCAGCTCTGTGGCTTCTATAATTGCAACTATGTTGCCTTGAGCAGAGAGAGGCCCAACTGGCCTAGGCAGACAGTTTACTCCCGGTGCAACGGAAGCCTCCTGTTTGATCTAGTTCCATGGTGGTTGGCCTCCATCTTGGCTGGGTTAATTTGCAAACAACCCCTCTGATTGCCTGGTGGACATGGCTTAGACATCCCAGAGAAATGGTCAATTTCAATATTACGCTTTTATTAGAGTAGATATTTCAAAGGGTTGAAATATGAAGTGGATATGTCAAGAATCTTAAACTATTTTGTTCTTGGCACATTAGCTGTATTTCTCAAGAACTGGCCCAGAATATAAATTTGTATAGCCACAGTGGAAAACAGTATGAAGAGTCCTCAAAATATTTAATATAGAACTAATCTATCATTCAGTAAACCCACTTATGAGTATATACAGGGTGGGGCATAAGTAGCTGTACAGTTGTTCATATTGAAATAATATAATAATCTAATCTAATAAAAGAGCAATATTGAAATTGACTGTTTCTATGGCATACCTAAGCCACACCCACCAGCCAATCAGAGCAGTTGTATGCAAATTAACCCAGCCAAGATGGAGGCCAGCAGTCATGGAGCTGGAGTAAACAGCAGGCTTCCGTTGCACCAGGAGTAAACTGTCTGCTGCCGTCTGGGCTTCTCCAGGCTCAGGCAACAACATAGTTGCAACATTGCTACAATTATAGAAGCCTCAGAGCTCAAGCAAAGAGCAGGCTTCCCTTGCACCAGCAATGGAGGAAACTGTCTGCCTAGACCTCTACTAAGGCAACATTCTTTCAATTATAGAAGCTCCAGAGCTGAAGCCAACAGGAGGCTTTGTTACCTGCCTAGGCCTTGGCTTAAAGCAACAGTTTCAATTATAGAAGATAAACCCCAGAAACCTGCTTCCAGCCAGCCTTGCTGGGACGTTGGGTCAATTGGAGCTGTGGGCAGCCTGAAAGCCTGAATACAGTCCTCAGAGCCGCACCCAAGCTGGCTACACCCTAATGGGGTGAGGGACCCCACTGGGGGGCTTGGCCAGCCTTCAAACAGCCATCAGCCCCTCACCCAGGCTGGCCAGACACCCCAGTAGGGCCCCAAAAGCTGAAGGGATTGTGGTTAACCTGAAAATTCCCCTCAGCTCCTCACTCAGGCTGCCCAGGCACCCCAGTAGGGACCCAAAACCTGAAGGAACTGTGAGCAGCCTAAAAACGGCCCTCAGCCCGTCACCCAGGCTGGCCACACCCCAGTGGGGTAAGTGTGCTTGGCCAGCCTGCAAACAGCCATCAGCCCCTCACCCAGGCTGACCAGGCATGCCAGCAGGTGGACATCCCCAGAGGGGTCCCAGACTGCGAGAGGGCACAGGCCAGGCTGAGGGACCTCCCAAGTGCACAAATTTTTGTGCACTGGGCCCCTAGTAATATAATCTAATGTAATAAAAGAGTAATATGCAAATTAACCATCACCCGAGATACTTAAGCTATGCCTACAAGCCAAGCCATGCCTCCCAGTCAATTAGAGTGGCTGTATGCAAATTAACCCAGCCAAGATGGAGGCCAGCAGCCATGGAGCTAGAGCAAACCGGAGGCTTCTATTGCAACTGCCTGCCTAGGCTGGCTGAGCCTCTGCTCATGATAACAATGTTTCAATTATAGAAGCCATGGAGCTGAAACAAACAGGAGGCTTTGTTACTTGCCTAGGCCTCAGCTTAAAGCAACAGTGTTTTAATTATCTAAACTAATAAAAGCATAATATTGAAATTAACCATCCGTTCGGGACACATAAGCCACACCCACCAGCCAATCAGAGCAACTGTATGCAAATTAGCTCAGCCAAGATAATGGAGGCCACACCCCCAGAGAAGCCGCACACAGCACCAGGGTCCAGCAAGGCAGATGGAAGACCTCTGCCTTGGGGAGCTGTGGCCTGGCCCATAGCCGCAACCTGGGGAGGGGGAGAAGCCAGCCGGCCTGTGGCCACGTGGATTCCAGGCAGCAGCCACAAGGGCAGGGGAGCAACCCAGCCCTGCCCCAAGGCTGAGGCCTGGAAATAGATCCAATCGCAGGGGCAAAGGCACACACATGCAGCCTTTGTGTGTGTGCCTGTGCCCCCAGTGATGGATTCCAGGCGGCAGGGCAGCCTCAGGGGCGGGGGGGAGCGGGCCAAGGCTGCCCTGAGGCCTGAAAATAGATCCAATCGCGGGGGCACACGCACACATATGGAAGCTGTGCCATTGGCAGGTCCAGAATGGAGGGGTGGATAGTCCAGAAGTGGAGGTACTTCTGCTTTGCAGCTGCAGTTTTGGGGCTGCATGGGCATCTGCCACCTGGCTGGGGCTGAGCCCTGAGCTGGGTATCAATACCCCCTCCCCATGGAAGCTTTAATGAGAAAAGAAGGGCTTCTCCCTCTGTCACACACACACCACCACCTGGGCCCACTCTCTCACTGGCTCCATTTTCTCTGCCATGGGGGCAGGGGTCTCCTGTGAGAGACCCCTGTCTCCCTTCAGAGCTGGGGTGAACCCGTGGGAGCCAGGAGAGGGAGAGATGGGCAGGGGGCAGGAGGCAGGCGGAGGGAGCAGCAGCCCAGGAGAGATTAGAAGTAACCAGGTTGGGGAGGAGTGGAACAGGATGGAGGGAAGAACTTTATAAAAGAGTCAGTGGACAGCAGAGTTAAAAAAAGAGGATGTATGAGTGAACTGTAGGGCCTATAATGAAAACCAAGTATAGTTGTGTACTGGGGACAGATTTTAAAAGTAGAAGTCAGAAAAGAAAAAAAGCTAAATGATAGTGGATAATTAGGCAGGTAGATAGATAGGTATTAAAACAGTGGCAGTAAGTAGAGAAGAATGTATGGCAAAGGTAGGATGAGAGAAAAAGAGGGAGGGAAGAAAAGTTATCAAGGGGGAGCTGGTAGAGCTTGAAAGGAGAATGGGAAGAAGGAAGAAATGAGGGAGGGAGCAAAGCAGGTCAGAGAGAGAAAGTGAAGAAAAAATTTAAGGTGGGAAGGAAGGAAAAGGGGATGGTGGTCAGGGGTAAAGATGAAGGAAAGAAGGAATGTGGGAAGGGAAGGAGGGTAGTAGAAAAATGGGAAGAATGATGATGGAACAGAAGTAGGAAATAAGGAGGAAAGAAAAGTTTATAAATGATGAGTCAGTAGGAAAAGTGTTACATAAAGGAGAAAAATTGTGTGAGAGAAAGAAGCCAATAAGGAAGTCAAATACAATTGTGCATGAAGGGGATAAGATTAAACAATAAAGTTAATAGGGGTGACCAGGCCGGCAGGGGAGGGTAGTTAGGGGATGAGGCAGGCAGGCAGAATGGTTAAGGCAGGCAGGCAGGTTAGCGGTTAAGAACCAGAGGTCCTGGATTGTGAGAGTCCCCAAGAACTCTATATTGGAGAGGGTACAGGTCAGGCTAAGGGACCGCCCTCCCCTTGGCCCCTCCCCCCCCATGCACGAATTTCATGCACCGGACCTCTAGTAATTAATACATAATAATATCAAAATAAACTCTGTTTCACATACTCACAACTGTAAACCTATTTTGCTAATCCTGTACACAAAGGAAAGGAAAACAGGATCTAAAAAGGTCCTTAGGCCTGGCCAGCTTGGCTCAGGTGTTGATCACTGACCTATGAACAAAGAGATTAGTTTGCTTCCTGGTCAGAGCACATGCCTGGGTT
>PVJC01013867.1:0-37306 GCA_004026665.1 Murina feae
AGCGTCTATAATGAAACAATTGTTACTGTTACTGGTTAGGCCGGAGCTGCTCTTTCCTTCAGCTCCGGAGGATTCTGTGATTGTTACAATGTTTCAAAAAGCTGTGTTTCGCTAGAGGCAGTTTAATCGGAGCTGAGCTGAGGGGCGCAGCTTCACTTTCCCTCCTGCCGCAATGGAAAGGGCTGTTTACTCAGGTCCGAGAGTGGCGGCCGCCATGTTGGCTGGGCTAATTTGCATACAGCCGATCTGATTGGCTGGTGGGCGTGGCTTACCCTGTCTCGGAGAAACGGTTAATTTTAATATTTCGCTTTTATTATTATAGATATTTCTTTGATATTTTATAACAACTTGGGGCCCAGTGCACGGAATTCGGGTGGGGGTTAGGGAGAGGGCAAGCAGGGAGGTCCCTCAGCCGGACCTGGACTTTATCCAATTTGGGAGCACTCAGGAGATGTGCTACTGATGGCTTGGACCCACTCCACGTGGTTCTCTGCTCTCTGCTGGGCCTGTCTGCTCCACACTACGGAGATGGGCAAGCAGGCCCTGCTGGGCGCCACCTGTGGGATCCTCGATGGCTTGTGCCCCCTCATCCCCCCCTTGGCAGCCATGGCCCCAGCCCAGCCTTGGCTAGAGCAGCGGCTGGGATTCCTGCGTGGGTCTCTCTGGCCACACCCCCTGGTTCCCAGCTCCACAGCCCTGCTGTTCAAGGGACAGCTAGAGCAGCGGCTGGGATTCCCGGGTGGGTCTGTCTGGACACGCCCCCTGGTTCCCAGGTCCCAGCTTGCTCGGACCCCAGTGGCAGCAGCGCCAGCCGACCCGGGGTTTGCTTTTCCTGGGGTGCCGGGTCCCTATGCGCCTAGGACCCGGCTGCTGCCACTGCCACTGTCCATGCCACACCCGCCACCACCCACCCCGGCTGCGCTGCTGCCCCCTGCTGCCCCCTGCTGCCACCCAAACTTCAACCGCTGCTGCTCTCTCTCTGTGGCTGCCGGCCTCCATCTTGGCTGGATTAATTTACATACAGCCGCTCTGATAGGCTGGTGGGCGTGGCTTAGGTGTCCTGCAGAAACGGGACAATATTACGTTATTATTAGAGTAGATACTTTCACATAGGCAGGGATTAAACTTCGTCTTTTATTTCTGCTACCAGTTTTATTTCTACTCTCTTCCTTTCAAAACTCATTATTTCAAATATATCAGAAGGATTTTACATGTGATTCACTGAGCAAAGGTCACCTCTAAAAAAGAAAATGTTATATTTTCAATTTAATCTGTTTTTGCTGTGGAAGAAAATTCAATTGAGAGAGGTTTTTTCTTCTAAATAAAAAACACCTTTCATTTCTTATGAGTGAGATGTAGATTGATTACACTTTGTGCTTCATTTGTAATGATTTTATAACTTTAGCTGCAAATAGTCTAGTCTCTTTGGAGGGAGGTCACATTAGAAGATAACTTTGAAATCAGTTGTTGCCCACTTTCGATATTTTTATCAACTTAACTTCGATATCTTTAATATGTACAATAATGAGAGTGTTTATGCAACTTATCAGAAGCTTTTAAAGAATGAGTATTCAACCTAGCCAGTGTTCTCAGTGGACAGAGTCTTAGCCTCTGGACTGAAGGGTCTTGGGTTTGATTCCAGTCAAGGGCATGTACTTTGGTTCCATATGCAGGCTCTGTCTCTGGTCAGGACACATGCAGGAGGCAACCAATCCATGTGTTTCTCTCACATAGGCATTCCTCTCCTCTGTCTTTCCCTCTCTCTTCCACTCTCTAAAAGTCAATGGAAAAATATCTTCAGCTGAGGATAAAAAAAAAAAAAAGAGTGGGCATTCAGATTTTTTACAGCTTAACTTAGCACCAAGAAGATGGATGTAGGAATGGATAAAGAATAAGTAAAGAATAAATTCATACTCTCAAACAGATAATAGTTGACCTGACCTAATGCTGATTTATTTATTTTTATTACTTCAATTAACAATGGTTTAAGCAATTATTTTTTGAATTCTCTACAATTCAGTTTTTGACAGATTAAATAATATCCTTAAAAGCCCCAGTTCTATAAGTATATAAGTATATTGTTAAATTAGTTTGAGAGCAAATATATTTTAAAATATGTGAAACAGCATATTAACTTCTACAAAATCAATTACTAATGCCCATTTTTGATGGTGTCGTACTCTACCTTTTTTCTTATATATTTTGTCCTTTTTATATCAAACATTGTTTGTGTATATACACATTTATTTAAATTCAAGTGAGGCTGAAATAATTCTGTTTTTAGAATTTGACTATCAGGAAGATAAATAGATACTTCCTGTGATCTTGGAAAATTAAGACCATGAATTGACCACTTACAACATTATGATTCACATTTCTAATTTAGTGATAAGATAACTAAATGTTTTCATATGTGATGAAGGCCAATAGTGTTAGCTTAGGTAGCTAGTTATTGATAAAGGAAGGAAGCAGATGGAACCAGGCATGAAGTCTAATAAACTAGGGAGCTGAGTCAGACACTAAGCCTGATTAACTAGGAAGCTATAAGAGTCCCAGGCTTCCCAGGGCCTGCCGCATTTCCACAGAAGGAATTTAACACCAGAGCAGTCACCAAGTGGGCAGGAAGAACCACCCTGCAGCACAACCCACAGGGGACGACACCATGGATGACCAGGGCAGGAGTGGGGAGAATTCCTTTGTGAGGGTCATGTACAGTAGAAACCAATGGGGAGGTAAATTGAAGCAGCCCAACCTCGGAGCATGCACAGGAGGAGCCAAGATAACAACATACAGGGGTGAAGCCTGCCCAGGGAAAAGGATGGGATCGCATAAGGAAGTGTACTTCTTTGGATGACAGAAGGGGGTTGTTTACAAGCCCATTACAAAGCTGGGAAAATCCAGGATGTAGTTTGAATAGTTCGAAAGAAAGCCTGCACATTCCAAAAACCGAGAAAATACATGGAGGATTTTCAGAAATCTCCAGAGCAGTTGCTGCTAGGGCCTGTCTGCCCTCTACATCCCGGAGGGCATGATGTGTTCCTTCACCACAATAAATCTTGCCACTGTGTTTAAACTTCTCCCACGTGTGTGCCCTTTGAAATTTCTTTCTTGCAATACTGCAAGAACCCATTTTCACCAGCAACAACAGAGTCTGTAGGAAGAGAAGGCAGTATGCAATAATTAAACCTGAGTCAGTTCATATCTTAATTTATTAAATCCTTTATTTTAATGTGTCATGTTTCTTTATTACTTACTTGGTGTTTTATAGTGCAATATACCAAGAGGAAGCAATCAATGCAGATCTATTGATCAAAAATGAGTTAGAACAGAACAAAAAACTAAATAGTGTTTTATGTGAAAACAGTTTTTAGAGGACACTGATTAAACTCAGTAACTATTTAAGTCAAATGAAGTGAAATCATTCACAAGACAAAAATGAAGAAATTTAAGTCAAGGAATTCTTTATAACTAGGAGTTGTTATATGTAAAATATTTTCTCAAATGCAAGAATCTAATCTCTGTAAAAGAGACATAGTAAATGCTTTGTCAGACTTTTATATATATTTGAAATATTTCAAGATATAAAAATATAAAATATAATTGAAAGACATAAAATAAAATTGAACAAATGGAATGGTCTCCATGTCTTTGGACAGGAAAACTTATTAAGAAGTCACTTCTTCATATATATATATATATATATATATATATATATATATATATATATATTATAGTGCTTTATAATCTCAATGTGCTTTTGTAGGAAAAGAGAACTTGTTTAAAATAATATTAATTGCCTAAAATGAGCTAGAAATAAGAGGAAAAGAAAAAGAGACTTAATTGTTAGTGATATCAGGATATCAACACCTAAAATACACTAAGCATAAATTGATGTGGTATTGGTACAAAAGCAGACAAACAAGCTACAGGTATATAGTATTTCATAAATAACTGTTATTAAAATAAGAATTTAATATATAAAATGATATATTCTATGGAAATGGGTAATTTTTTTTAATGTTCTGCTTTAATGGCTATCCATCTGGAAGAAATAAAACTGGAATCTATTTTATCCCCTACATAAAAATAAACTCCAGATGAATTAACTATCTATATATATAAAAGTCTATGTGACTGAACAACTGGTTGCCAGCCAAGCTGAGGGACCCCACCTGTGCATGAATTTGTGCACCTGGCTTCTAGTTGAAATATCAAAAAAGGAAATAGAAGAACATTGAAAGTTTTTAAAATTTAGAAGTGCACTTATAATATATAATTTTAGCAAAATATTCTTTTTTTTTTTTTAATCCTCACTGAGAACATTTTCCCTTTGATTTTTAGGGAAAGTGGAAGAGAGAGGGAAAAACAGAGGGAAACATTGATGTGAAAGAAACACAACCATTTGTTACTTACTGCAGGAGCCCTGACCAGGGCCTGGGCTGGGGAGGTGCCTACAGCCAAGGTACATGTGAACCAGGGACCCACTGGTCTACAGGCTGAAGCTCTATCCACTGAGCCAAACTGGCTAGGACTGGCAAAATATTCTTAATCAAGACTATAAACCCAGAAAACATAGAAAATGTTGCCATAATCTAATCTAATAAAAGAATAATATGCAAATTGACTCTCACTCCAAGACCCCTAAGCCACGCCCATCAGCCAATCAGAGCGGCTATATGCAAATTAACCCAGCCAAGATGGCAGCCGGAAGCCATGGAGCTGGAAGAAGTAGGAGGCTTCCATTAGGCTGGCTGGGCCTCTGCTCAAAGCAACAATGTTTCAATTATAGAAGATAAACCTCAGTTACCTGCTTCCTGCCTTGGACTCAAGGAAGCACTGGGAGCCTGGATTGTCAGGGGCAACCTGACCTTGGCTCCAGTTAAAGCAATAAAGTTTCAACTTTAGAAGTTAAATAAATCCCAGCCAGGCTTGCTGCAAATAGCCATCAGCCCCTCACCCAGGCTGGCCAGGCACGCCCGAGGGGTCCCAGACTTCGAGAGGGCACAGGCCGGGCTGAGCGATCCCCTGAGTGCACAAATTTTTGTGCACTGGACCCCTAGTTTACTATAAGAAAATTGAATTTTTAAAATTTCAAACTATAATATAAAAGATGTCAATAATAAGATGATAAATGTAGACAAATATTTGTGACAAAATTGATATGCTAAGGCCTTCCCTCCCCTTCTCTCCCCTCTCCTTCCTTTCTTTCCCCTCCCCTCCATTCCTCTTCCCTTCTCTTCTCTTTCCCCCCCTTATGCTTGTTTTCTTCTTCCTTCTTTATTTCTAGTGGTGTAGATAATTGTGAACATACTAAAAACATCAGAGATAGGGATTGTCAAGTGGTTGATACTAATAAAAAGGAAGAAAGGAAGAAAAATATAGCTGCAATTTTGAAAATGATAATTTCTACTACAGTCAATTACCACTACTTATATGAATTCTGAAATTTTAAAAGTGGCTACACTTACTGTGAGGTTTTAAAATAAAATAAGGTAGTTAGTTTTAAAAAATGCATGAGCAAATGAATAACCATAACTTCTGAAAACTGAATTGTATTTTACTGTATTTTTGCATGAATATTCTCTGCTTTGAAACTACAAGTGTAATGAATAAATTCATTGTAAGATTACTTTCTAGTTTTGCTTTTAAAATTAATTTCACTTTTATAAAAATGGAACATTTAGGTATGAAGGAAATAAAATATTTTCTTTTGTGATTGTTACTTCATTTTGCCTGTCTCCATTGGTTTTCTTTATTTACCTCTTTTAGGAATATATTCAAAGGAAAACTATATAGATTGCTGTTCATTCATCAAAAAGTTAAGGCACTTTCTTTTTTTCCACTTCAAGGAAATTTGTAAAATATTTTTAAAAGAAAAATACACAACTATAGGATTGTAATTCAACTATACACATCTTGGGTGACATCCAAATTTAAATTCCATAAAATAGACATAAAATTGGGAACTCTGAATTTAAACTCTGGTAATTTGAAACCCTTAGAGAACCAGGCTTCTAGAATTGAAAAAAAATTTTTTTGGAGGAGTGCAGCAGTGATATATTTCTTAGTGACAAGACTTTTTATTTTATTTTATTTTTAGTTCTTTTGACAAGAATCATTCCCTCCTCTTCTCTACCTTAAGCAGTGGATACTTGACATAAGAAAATAATTATGCCTCTATTAACATTTCCCCCCTTTGAGTGCTGTATATTTCTAAAAGTATTTGAGTTTTATCTTAAAAATGTTCTTATACATGTAAGTTCCTTACAAATATAACGTCCAGTTTTGAATCAGCATATCACTTACAATTATTTATTGAAAATATGTTATATACTGGACATTATATTAATGCTAAGTACTTTTTACATATTTCATTTACTCTTTATATTTCAGTAAGGTAGGTATTAAAATCTCAGTTCCAGAGAAGAGGAAAGTAAGGCTAAGAGAAGTTAAGAAAAGTCATACAAAGAGCGAGGATGCAAACCTATCTGTAGAACATGATCTACTACAACTAAAAATTAGTAAGAAACTGAAGAAACATTGTAACAAACAAAAGAAAAAAAATCAAAGTAAACATGAACTGTCCAGAGAAATTCTTCTCCATGGTCTCCTCATGCTCCTTCATGCCTTTGCTGAGGCGCCTCTCCTTACCCAGGCCATTTCTCAGTCCTGTGTTTACAAGAAACCCCCTTGAAGGGGTAGTGCCTCCCCTCTGAAGGATGAGCAGGCTTTCTATGAAAGCAGTGGATCCCCCAATTTTGGAGTTCTTTTCCTGCATTTGCAGCCTCTTATAATTGTTCCTTGCATTTAATGAGCACTCTGGATTTGTTAAATATGAGGCATAAGGGATTAAGAGTAGCTTATTAAAAAAAAAATACCAGGAATGAATTCTCCAAATACTATGTTTGTGACCCTTGATTATTTAAAATAAAACAATTTCAATAGGAACATGTTTTAGTGTCTACAATGTGCCTGGCGCGTGTTAATTCCTTTTGTCTTGTCCCTTGCAAGAACGCTTTCGATGAGTGTTCATTTTTTATCAAGAAATGTAGAATAAAAAAGATCTTCACAGAAAAGGGCGCAGCAGATGCTTGCTTCTGATATATATGCAATATAAATCTCAGGGAGATCCTGTCATAGCAAAGGACTGCACATGACTGGGCAAATATCGCTTATTATACATTATGTTAGGGCCATTTGTACCTCATAATTCTTACGACAGTGGCTTTACCTAGACAAGAAACAACGCTTCAAATACTAGTCCAAGTCCCAGTGTACTAAATCAAAGTCAAGACAGAGGCCCAGATAAATGTTTTAAAGGAGCACAGGAATGAATTCAACTAAGCCAGCACCCCATTTCTTTGTTGCTAAGCGTCCGAGGATGGTAGTTTCCCCAGGGTCAGTCTCTCAATCACATCATGATTTCTAGCCGCCTCCTTCCTGCCCCCACCGCCCCAGGCACTGAGAATCTTCCTCTTTTCCAGGAGTCTTCCCTGGGGATAATGGGACTCTACACATATCTAAAATCCGGGGACTGATGATGGCTATGTAAGACTCAAGAGAAAGGCAATTTAGGGCAGAAATAAAGTAAGAAACGTCAGGGTCAAGCCTAAAGAAAACCAAGCTGCCCAGGTAAGAAAATGTGTGTAATTCAAGCCCAGTGCTTCGGCCCCAGAACGCTCAGGGTAACTAGGCAACAATGTTGCCGTGGTAACCCAGGACGCTTGGAGGGCACCAAGTCCTGTGGCCGGGGCAGCCCTTCCGGGTCTGGCCTGGTGGGAGGGGTGATGGAGTGTCAGGCTCTCGCGACAGCTGCGTGTGGTCGTTGGCAGGCATCATCCGCGACGTTGCTCCGAGGGACGCGGTGGACAGGCGGGGGGTGCGGCCCAGAGCGCCCCGATGGCTGCTCAGCAAGGGGTGTCCGCCTCGCCCCTGCGGGCTCTGGAAGAAGCTTTGGGCATGGGCTTGACGGCTGGCGGGGACGACTCGGACACCGCAGAGGGCACCTATTACCTGGAGCGTATCCTTCCCTTATAGGCGCGGCCCCAGGAGCCAGCTGCGGTAATGGGTATTAGGGGCCAGGCCCCCTGCTCTCCACTGGGGGGCGCCCTTGAGGCTTAGGGCCCCATCCTACCCAGTTGGAGCTCAAGCTGCCTTTCTGCCGCCGAAACCCCCTTATATAGTTACCAGAGTAAACTTTGGATAAAAGTTTTGTGTGAAGGTGGAACAACAAATTGATCCAGCTCTCGTTTGGGCTCAGTGTTTTTCCCCAAGCTTTCAGAATTTCGGAAGGAATTGGTCAAGAAAGTTTGGAGACCAGGGAATCCTCTGTCTTTGGGCTTTTCAGGAGCTGAAGCTCAGAGTATACCACCCATACCCAATGCTTAAAAAGATTTATTTTGATAGCATCGACTTCCTGGATAGTTTCAATTTTGGCTTTTTAATAATAATAAATATATATTTTTTCTTCTTTAGCAACTAAATAATATCCTGGTGAGCTGACAGGGCTCAGAGGTGTTGGGAGAAAGCCAGAAAGTGATGAGCAATGATCAATGGAAATAGCAAAAAACTGAATAGCCATATGTGGATAATTAAGTCAACTATTTCTTGTGTAAAACTTTTGAACTCCCTTCGATCCTGGGTGGGTTATGGGTGGCAACAGATGGATGTTTTTCTCTCTCTTTCTACCTGTCTCTAAAATCAGTAAAACATATCCTAAGATGAGGATTAAAATACTACAACAAACTTTTCAGCTCTCCTCTAGGCATATAGATTAATTGTACTGATGGGAGGTTTCATGAGAAAAAGGGTATCTATTCATTTCTTCCAGCAGGTAAATCAGAGGTAGTTTATTTTTATTCTGAAAGATTTCAAGGAAGCTCCAAAATATACCTGTTATGTATGTATGTATGTATGTATGTATGTATGTATATTTGTCCCACTATAGTCACTCCAGCTCTAATTCAAGACTTCAGAGACCCAGCAATGGTCCCCTGAAGCTCAATGGTTTGTGAGCTTTGGGAAACTGATTAACCTGTCTGACTCAGGCTCAGTACACATCCCTGCTGCAGGGTACTTTGAGGAACTTAGTTGAAAAGATCAAAGAAAGTATGCAGTATTCTACTGGAGACAAACATGATCTTTCCAAGCATATAAGTTTGAAGAGTTTGAATTCAAGTTGAATGGAATATGTGGGTGCTTTAGTGTCTTAAATGGAGTTTTATATTCTGTTTTCATAGCTCTGTCAAGCTTTTTTTAAAGTAGTAGTCCTTTTTAAGTTAAAAAAACAAGTCAACATTTTTTTTTCCAGAGCAATCTACATCAAGTACAAAATTATCCTTACTAGTGAATGGTAACCAGGAATCTTATCATTTTTTTATCGGCATTGAAATGATTTCTGTAACACAAGTTAATTGTTAGCATGAGACAAACACGAGGTAACTTTTTGCGACATTTCTGTGAAATAAATGGGGCTCCAATATAGCACAATTTTCAGCAATGAAATCTGTGTTCACTTAATTGGCAGGGGGATCACTGAGTCACAACTGCTAGCATGTAGCATTGTGCACAAAACCTACCAAGGCTTCTCTTGATAATCACTCTTGCAAATATAAACAACTCCAAGTTTTCATAATTTTCTTATCTCGTTTGGGAATTATCTAGGCCCTTTGCTTTTCTTTCATCTCTCTTTGCTTGACTGACTATTATTTTGGCTTTCAACCAAAGAATAGTCAGGGGATAACAAAGCTAAACATTTAACCAGTCAATTTTTCTACATGCAGTGCAATGTTCAGGTAAGGGTTAGACATGAGGGAGACTTAACTCTTAGGTTGGAGGATTACTTCTGAATGCCAAGTAACCCTGTATCCCTGGGCTCTCCTAATGTGCATAATTAAGAGTTGGCTGTATAATGTTTTTTGACATTGTTTCTTAAGGCAATTATGATAGCTGCTGAAGTGAGACTTCCTTGGGTTTAAAGTCTTTAGCTCTCAGGTAATTTAATTGAGCTATTGCAGTATAATAAGCACAAATGAATCAGAAATCCGAAGTTCTCTACTTTGCACGCACACTTTATCACTTCTAATCTACCGCATCTAGTGCTGAACTTTATTTACGACTGAACAGATGCTCCTAGAACACTAGACAGCAAGTTATCAATATTGAGCAAAGCTTTGAAAGGTGTTGACTCAAATTCTCCAGGAAATCAGCTTTTTCTTTGCTTTTAAACATTGACACATGAAGAACATGTGCACATTAATGTGGCCCAAACCAGAAACACGGGGGGAATGGCTTCATCAATAAAGTTCCCACATTCTTCACAACAGGGTAGAGAATGTGTTCAGGAAACTAGAAGATGTCTTACCCCTGCAACACCCCTTCTTTGTAACCTCCTAGCTATAATAGTGACACCTGTTTCTCTCCTGAAGCACTTCACAATGTCATTGCTTTTATGTTTTAAACTTTCAAAAGATGAGATATGATACACATGACATAGTCCTTATTTAGCTATCACCCTTATTTAGCTATCACCAGAGCTTTAATAAATGTGGTCATGGAATGCATAAGTCCTCTGGAGAGCCCTTCGTAAGAAAGGCATTTGTAGCATTGTAGAATACAAGGCTAGATTTTAACTAAGTGATCTGTAAAGGGCCACGTACATGTCTCCAGAATTTGTAAAGAAGGTTAGTTGTCTTTTTTTTTTCTTTTTCCTTGATTTTTCCATCATCATTTATCCCTCATGTACCCTTTTCCACTTCTCTCTCCCTCCTCATAGCGTCATCACACTGTTGTCCAGGTCTGTGAGTTTTTTTTATCTCTTTTTTCTTTTTTGCTCAATATCTCCTCTATCCCCATAACCCCCGAGCTATCAGCCTGTTCTCTATCTATGAGTTTTTTCTTTATTTTGTTTGTTAGTTCATTTTATTTACCTTTTGGGAGGGCACGGATAGACCTGGAGAACATTATGCTAAGTGAAACAAGCCAGTCAAAGAACCACAAGGACCATATGATTTCACTCATATGTGGAATTTAATGCAGGTTGATGGTCTTTTGCAAATGAACGCTCTGTTAGAAATCAGTACATCTTGGGTGAGGTTTTCAGTTGCAGTAGTTACCACGGGCTGCTATTACTGTGTGGCTGGAGACATTTAGGAAAGCGCGATTCCAGATGGGAGATGCCGGCAGGAATGAATTGTACTAAGAAAGCTAAGGCTTAATTTATTTTGTTGCTACCTGTCTAGAGAAAGACCTTGTTCAAGGAATGGAATACATGACTCTAGGAAAGGGAGGCCCACAGAATGTCGTTTTTGTTATCTACCTCCTTTGTGGCGATTCTCTGCTCCCCAGCTAGCCTTTGATTATTGTATCATCTTTCTAGGTATTCTAACAGTAAGCATTTGGCCCATGAGATTGTGGACATAAGTAGGTTTACTGGCTGCTGAAAATGTGTCCTCTGGCCCCAACAGCAATCTCTCAACAGCGATTTCTGAGGATTGAGTGAGTTAAGCCAATCCTTTGAGGCAGCTCCAAACTTAACTGTGTGTGAAAATGCAAAATTAAGGATTCCAGTCCCTGAAATACGATGATCACACTAAATCGATACTCATCTAAGATGGATGCTTGTCTTTTTAAGTGACATTCCTAGCCAGTCTTCCATTACCATAATGTAATGTTCACTGATAACTTTGTTTAATTAAAATTGAACTTTTGTCATTTAAAAATATTTTATTCTTCTTCTTAACATTTCAAAATTTCTTCTCTCTGTTACGTTACTTCTCTGGAATGTTTATAGTATTAAATGAAAAGACACTGTAAAATCCTCAATGTTATCATTATGTACTCAAGTTGAGTATTTCTTATTATCATTGCAATACTTAGTTTGCACACGGGTACTTAGTGACACCTACATACAGTCAAATAGAAAGGATAGACAATCTGAATGTAGAGTCTAGACCAGGAGGCATTTACTAAGCCCAGAGCGCTGAATTTTATATGCAGGAAGGTCATAGGCTATTTGGAGAGGGGGAAAAAAAAAGTGTTTTGTTCTGTGTCCTCTAGTTGAAGCAAACTTTAATGTGCATATGAGTCACAGATATGGATCTTAAAGTGAAGGTTTTAATTCAATAAGTCCAGGTCAGGGCTGAGACTTAGCATTGCTAACAAGCTCGCAGGAGCAGCTGGAAAGAACTGTAATGGGAGCAGCAAGGCTGTATGCACACATCTTAACCTTTTACTTTTATATGTTCAGACAGAGGTACAACTTGTTCATATCTTTGTGCATCTCCTGGCTTACAAATTGGAAAACGTACGCCGCCACCCCCTGTGTAAGTCTTATATATGAGTCTCAGATGTAGAAAGAAAGGTATTCTCCAGTGGCAGCAGCTGTCCAGGGCAAAGGTGGGCAATATATTTCCATTCTGGACGATGCAACTGAAATGGCAGTGGCTTCCTGGTATGTGTGCTAATAAGAATTCTGAGGCCTAATGAAGACTCGGTGGGGAAGACTGCAGGAAGCAAACATTGGGGAAAGTGTCAGCAAGCATGCCAGTTACTCCCCATCTCTGGTTCATTGTTCAGTTAACTTGCCTAAGAAAGGGAACGTAACGATGATGTTTGCTGTTTACAACACTTTCCTTTTATTTCAGTTTCGTAAGTGAAATGTTGACTATGGAGGATCCAACCTAGATTTTTTTCGATTGCCTCTGTGTACGTTAGCTCTGCAGTGATGGCAAAGATTACAAAGCAATTTCTGCCTATAGCAGCTTTGGGAAATCATGGAAAATATAATTAGCTATATGTTTCACTCCAGTTCTTTATAGAGATGCAGCTGCTGGCAGTGATCACTACCTATAAATGTGGTAGTGGGAGAGACTAGTGTGTGAGCAATGTCGTATGCTGCTTGTATCTGAAAATCATTTATTTCTTCCTGGCTGCGGTCCTTTTGCAGAACCTTATTTGTGACAGCATCCTAACAAGTGGCACCTAGAGCTCTGCTCCACTAGACCAGCTGAAATACTTCTCAGGCTTCCTGCTGTTGTGTCTCCTGTAGGTCTGTGATGGGTGTCCGGCTCCCTGGCAGATTCAGTGTGGGCGCCTGTTGTCCTGTTTTCTGATAATATCTAGGTGGTCAGGATCTAGTGAAGATTCTGCTAGTGCAAAAAGTGCCCATTAGTTCACCTGTGTTGACTAAATACCAGGGAGCTGAGTCATGCTATGCAAACTCACAAATACTATTACATTTCTTCCAGGGCAAGGGGAGATGTGGACAAGTGGGACGCTGGTCTGAGTCCAGGCTATGACTCTAGGGCATGGAACCTGACTTGGAAGTAAGAGCTGTAATAGACTGTGGCTGCAGACTGGGCAGGGAAGGGGAGCCACAGATGGTAGCCTCAGCAAGAGCAGACTAGGAAGGACACCAGGTCCAGTATAAGTGTCAAGTCAAGCTCAAACAGGCCAAAAGGCAAGAACCAGAACTGAGGGGAACAGCTTGGAAAAAAAGTGAATTTCAGAACTGGAGTTCAGTGATGTTCTCTGAAGGAATACTAGGTAGATAAAGGGAAGGGAGCTTTGTAAGGGCCCAGAGTCAGGTTGGCTTTAATAAACTGATTTTAAGTCAGATGCCAGCTTATTATTCTACAGTGAGAAATAATTGCATGAGAATTATGACCAGTGTAATTGTAGGGATATTTCCTGGAGAATAGGCTCACCTAGGAGATTCAATTACTGTGGTTCTACTTTTACTGGGAAACTTTCTTATCTGTGAAGGTTTTATCTTTCAGACAATTCTGATGAATTGTCTATTTTCACTCTAGCAATTCTGCCTCTAAAGTAGTAGTATTTTGTCAGACTCTGCTTTATGCTGTCTTTCTGGCATCCTGAGGGCCAAGGGGATCCGTATCTGTACAACCTACAGTGTCCTCTTCATGAGAATCTGGGAGTGTAATTTATTCATGCTTTGAAACCAGAAATTGCTATACTGAGAAAGTCATCTGTTTTCATTGGATAAACATTGAATTGGTATCTGCTTATATCCTCCTTCTCACCCTGACTGCTGGGAAGCTTAGAGTCAAACCTGTGGCCTATGTTTCACAAAATTATGAGGCCCATGGAATGTACTGGATCTTTACTTGTATTTCTACTTATTTCCCTTTTTCTCAAATTTCCATATGCATTTATTTTTGTGGTTTGTAATGTATGCATATTTGTAAACTGTCACAGTATCATTTTGGGATTCATTCATACATTGGTCCGTGTGTTGCTAGCCAGATAATCAGATGCATGCCAACACACATTTACTTCTCAGCAACACTGCGACATCACATTTCAACTGAGTTGCTTCTGGGAAGATTTTCTGTTCAAGTCGTATTGTGGACACTAAAAATAACTATCAGGGAGAACACCAGCTCCTATTTTGGGTTTTTGTCCTTTTCCTGATCTTTTGTCTCATTAATCTCTTGGCCTTAGTTAATTTAATTTTTGGGTCTCTACACCTTTCGTACTTCTACCTTCTTTAAGGAATTCACATTGAGCTATTTAAGTGGTTTGATTTAGCTGCCCGTACTATTTCTTAAGAGTTTGGAAAACAACTAGATTTGAGTTTATTATCTCGATATTACCAAAAATTGCACATTCTTATTGTGTCACTATAGAAAGAGTATAACTTAGTTGAAAATTCTTGACATTTATGTTCAAGAAGCGTGTCTTTGTCACTCAAAACTATGTGATTTTGGGAAAATCTATTAATCTGTTTGATTCATTTTTTTTAGTGTTGTTTTATTTTTTTAATTCGATTCAGTTTCTTTTCTTTTTTTCTGAAGGTGAGTGTATGTATCTGTGCCATTCAATCTCACAAAGTTGTTATGAGAATAAATATGATTATGTTCCATGTGATAGTACTTTTTAAGCTTTGAAAATGATAGCTATTTTGTTCTTAGTGTCCTTTGATTGTGTTGAAACACTATGTTACTAGCGATTAAAATCCATTGATTAGATTATTTTCAGGATAGAATATACAGGTGTTACATATTTCCAAAACTTTTAGAACAAATGATGTTTTTCCTCTATATATTGGTATGTTTTGCAACCTTTGCTTTCACCTTTATCACAATAATTTGCCAGCAGTTGTTTTATTTGCAATTATCAAGTCTATCCAGATAATTATAGAATATTTACTTTTTTGTGGGTTTTTTTTTTTTTTTTTGGTATGAACAGTGATGAAGGACAGCATTGCTTAATGACAGGTGGATGCTTACAAAATCAATTTCTAGTAGTTGTCTTTCAGAAGAGAATGCTTACAGGAGACTTAATGACAGGTGAATGCTTACAAAATCAATTTCTAGTAGTTGTGTCTCAGAAGAGAGCGTACTTTTCCATAAAAGAGAGGCTGATTCTTATTTTTTGCAACAGCATAGATAGACCTAGAGATTATTATGCTAAGTGAAATAAGCCAATCCTAGAAAGACAAAAACCATATGATCTCACTTATATATGGAATCTAGAGAACAAAATAAAAGGATGAACAAGATAGAAACAGAGGCATGGATACATTGAACATTCTAGTAACTGTCAGAGTTATCAGAAGGAGGTTGTGTGGGGACTGGACAAAAGATGAAGGGATTAGCCAAAGAACATATATGCATAACCTATAGACACAGACAACAGTGTAGTGATGGCCACAGGAAAAGGGGTGGGGAGAGACTTAGGTGGAGGTGGCAAAGATGGGGAAATAATGTCAATAATAAAAATAAAGAAAAGATGACTTCCTGTATCTCATATTCAGGAAATTTTATCACATTAAGTGAAAGTGTGTCAGGTAAATATAAATTTAGAAGGAGGAAGATTTAGAAAGCTTTCATCCATTTATTTTAACATACGGGGGAACTGGCCATGGGAGACTTACGAGAATTTTTCCGCCGGTACTCATCTCTTTCCAGAACATGGACAATAATAACAATCACATATATAACATTTACTGTAAGCCATGCACAGTTCTAAGTGACTTACATATGTTAATTCCTTTACTACCCTTGATATAGTAGCCAGCCTGCAAAATGATGGCCAGTGATTCCCACCTGCTGGTGTAAATGCCCTTGTATTTACATTCTCATACGGAATAGGGTTGACCTGGATAACCAATTGGATGGTGAATATATGATATTATGGATGTTCATAAAAGGAATTGTGGCTTCCACTTCGTTTTCTTGGATTGCTTATTCTGGAGGTAGCTAGCCACCACATCTTAAGGAGATTTAAAAAGCCCGTGGAGAAATCCACATGGGGAGGATCTGAGTCCTCCAGATAACAATATCAGTGAACCTGTGGGAAATAGATCTTATTCCCTCAGTTTAGCCTTCATGTGACTACAACCCTGACTACCACCTCAACTGAGACCTCATGAGTGACCTTAAATAAAAATCTTTCAGCTAAGCCACTACTGAATTCTTGATCACAGAAAAGATGAGATAATGGATGCTTATTGTGGTGTTTTTTTTTAAGCCCAAAGTTTTTGGGAGTTTGTTATACTGCAATAAGTTTAAAAAAATAATAATGCCTTTGGTTGTCTAGAAATGAGGTTCTAACTTAAGAAAGACCTGAAAATATCAGCATGGCTTTGCCAAAGAATATTGGGCACATTTGGAAGTACTTTAAGTAGGATGTTAGTAAAAGGTGAGTACGTCACTCCTGGTACTCAATAAGGGCGAATTTCAGGTTAGGAGATGGACTGCAGAAATACGACTTTTTTGGTGTGTGGTTGCCTAGTCTACTTTGAATTCCTTATTTTTTATCCTAAACAACTTTTCACCATATTTTTTTTTTGGAGAGATACTCATGTTTGACCGTAAAATACAGCCCTTTGATGGGTACCTGGGTCCTGAAGGTTGGTTAGTTAGAACTGAAATTGGTTTATGTGTCTCTTCAAATAATAAGGCAAATACTGAAGAGTTATTGCTTATGATGAGGCTGAGTAGCAAGAATGTATTACAAAAAAGACAAAAGAATGTATTACCTATCTTTAGAGGTTTAGAACTACTGGAAAATAATTGGCAAAACCTCAAGTATCTCCATACACAGAAAACCCATACAGAACAACAGGAGAGGAGTATTGCACAGTGAAACCGGGGCTCCTGGGGCGTGTTCCCAGGTTGATCTGTAAAATGGAGATGCTGCTGGTTCCAGCTTCAAACATAGGATGAGGAAGAAATGAGTTAATACTTGCAAAACCCTTAAGACAGCATCTAGCCGCTATTAAAGACTATGTTGTCAGTTCTTATTACAAACAGCATAAGTTGTTATATGCACTTTCAGCTAACTCTTGGAAGACAGAATAGCAGAGAGAGTTTCTTACAACCAGCAGCAAAATGAAAACTAGGCTAATCTCATCTTTGATTTTCATAACCATTACTGTGCATTAAAGTGTTTAATACCTTTTGAACTTGGCATAACTAACTCTGTACATTTGAAGAGAAAAGTAAACAAAATAACTGTACAAGTTTTCATTTACAATTAGACCAAATTTATAATTTTAAAAGTGTTTTAGCAATGTTGTTAGAATTTTAATTAGAATCATTTCTGATATTTTAATGCTTATTTCTTGATAATTTATGAACTACCGAATTATAATTACTATATAGTTTATATTTGTTTGAAAATTACCCTGCCTTTCCTGAGAAGAGGATTTAATTTTAAAATTGAGAAGTATATATGTAAGAAAAAAGTGGAGATTGAAATAACTTTCACTGATGAAAATTTTGATCTACCACTTCAAGGATAAATCAGTTTTAAATGTAATCATTATTTCATATATTTTGAGATTAAAGCTTGACAAAATGTTCAGAGGTCACCATAACTGAAGCATCTGAAGATGATTACGAATATGAAGAGGTAATTATTTATTTATTTTAATCTTTATTGTTAAGATTATTACAGATGTCCCTCTTTTTTTTGCCCCCCTCCACCAGGTTCTTGCCTCACCCCAGGCCTTCGCCACCCTATTGTCTGTGTCCATAGGTAATGCATATATGCATATAAGATCTTTGTTTAATCTCTTCTCAGCCTCCAACCCCCCTTTCCTCTGACAATCATCAATATGTTCCATTTCCATGCCTCTGATTCTAGCTTATTCTGTTCATTAGATTTTTTATTTATTTTGATTTTAATTCAATTATTGACAGGTATGTATTTGTTGCCATTTTGCTGTTCATATTTTTTATCTTTTTTTTCTTCTTAAAGAATATCCTTCAACATTTCATATAATGTTTGGTGGTGATGAACAACTTTAGCTTTTTCTTTTCTGTGAAGCTCTTTATCTGACCTTCAATTCTAAATGATAGCTTTGCTGGGTAGATTAATCTTGGTTGTAGGTTCTTGCTATTCATCACTTTGAGTATTTCTTCCCATTCCCTTCTGGCCTGCATAGTTTCTGTTGAGAAATCAGCTTACAGTCATATGGGCATTCCCTTGTAGATTACCAACTGCTTTTTTCTAGCTGCTTTTAAGATTTTCACTTTGTGTTTAGCCCTTGACATTTTAATTATGATGTGTCTTGATGTGGTCCTCTTTGGTTTCCTCTTGTTTGGGACTCTCTGTACTTCCTAAACTTGTAAGTCTATTTCTTTCACCAGGTAGGGGAAAAATTTTCCGTCATTATTTCTTCAAATAAGTTTTCATTATCTGGTGCTCTCCCTTCTTCTGGCACCCTCATAATATGAATGTTGGTACACTTGAAGTTGTCCCAAAAGCTCTTTACACTATATTCATATGTTTGGATTCTTTATTCTTTTTGCTCTTCTGGTTGGGTGTTTTTTTGCTTCCTCATATTTTAAATTGTTGATTTGATTCTCAGAATCCTCTATTCTACTGTTGAATCCTATATATTATGCTTTTTTAAGTCAGATGTCCCCTCTGGTCCTTTTCCATTTTTTTGGAGAGTTCTAGAAGGTTCTTGAGTAACTCTATAACTGTGGTTTTGAACTCTATATCCAGTAATTTGCTTTCTTCCATTTCTTTCATTTGTGACATGTTTCTTTGTCTCTTCCTTTTGGGTGCTTTGCTGTGTTTGTTTCCAGTTATTGGGTAGCGTTGCTATGTCTCCTTGAGTTGGTAGGTGGCCTTGTGTAGGAGGTGTTCTAAAGGACCCAGTGGCTCAGCCTCCCCAGTCACCTGAGCTGGGTGCTCTAGGTGCACCCCTTTGTGGGCTGTGATCACAATCTTGTTGTAGTTGAGCTTTGATTGCTGTTGGTGTCACTGAGAGGAACTGGCTTAGAGGCCAATTGGCTGTGAGGCCCAACTACAACTACAGTGGGAGAGCTGCTGTGCAGGAGACACCCTCATGGAGCAGGACTGGCTTCAGTGGGGCATTGGTGCTCACTTAGTCTTCCCCTTGAGTGTGTCTCTATGGATGTGTAGAGTTATAATCTGGTATGGTCTGACACTGACCACTGGGTACACTGGCTCTCAGGTCTCCAAGGAGGTGCAAAGTCAGCCACTGCCTGGGACCACCCAGCAGTAGCTTCTATGAGATCTGCAGATTCCTCCTCTTTATATTGAGTTTGGAAGTGCCCAGACAAGGCCCAGCTGTGAAGCAAGGCAGGCTGGTGCTGGGTCTTGGGTCTTTTATTGATAGGTTTGGGGCTCTTTGACTCACCTGCAGCTTATTTGAGCAAGGACAGGCCATTCATACGCAAAAGCTGCTAAACAGCTTGTGTGGGGTTGTAAATTGGATGAGGACAAGGAATCACCAGGCAGAACAAACAGAAATGGCTGCCAGTCAGCCTTGCTACTGAGAAGGTCCTAGTATAGGAACAATCATCTGTCTGGGAGAAAGCCACCCCCACGTTCCTGCCCAGATGCCAGACAATCCAATTTCTCCTCATGTGAGTCTGTGTCCCCCACAATCTCACCCTGGTGCTGGAACTCAGAGGAAGCGGAACCTTGTAAGTTCAGTTCACAGTGCCAGCCTTTTAAGAGGAACAGCTGGGTCTCCAGCAGCCTCTATGTCACTGCACCCCAATCTGAACTTGTTTTTACAACCTGTAGTTCCCAGCTCTGGGACCTCTTGCTCCTCAGAGTGGCCTCTGAAGAGATGATATCCCTCCCAATTGAAAAAGTGGCACCAGCCCATTGTGTGCTTCCACACCTTCTACCAGTCTCAGTGTGTTTTCTTCTTTACTGCTCTAGTTGTAGGAATTCCATTCAGCTTTCCAGCAGTTCAGGATGATAGTTGTTCTGTATTTTAGTTGTAATTTTGATGTGGTTGTGGGATGCAGCGAGTACATGCATTTACCTACACTACCATCTTCAAATTCAGTCAATTTTTAAATTTTTTTATTTTGAGAACTCTGTAAATTTATTATTATTGTTCTTGAGACATATTTATTTATTTATTTATTCCTTAAGAGTTTCTAATTTACAAATATACATATATTTTTATTGATTATAAGAGGAAGGGAGAGGGAGAGAAATAGAATCATCAATGATGATAGAGAATCATTGGTCAGCTTCTTCCTACATGCTCCCTACTGGGCATAGAGCCCACAACCTGGGCATGTGCCTTGACTGAGAATGGAACCCTAACCTCCTGGCTCATAGGTCGACACTCTATGCTGGCTCGGCAAGAGTTGTTAGTTTTTCAATCACATCAGCTGGTTAAGAATAAGGCATAAAAATTCTCATTAAAAATTTTAGATTGGTTAAAATATCTGGCCATTTGTATTTTCTTTTTTTAAAATTTTAATTATTATTATTTTAAATATATTTTATTGATTTTTTACAGAGAGGAAGGGAGAGGGATAGAGAGTTAGAAACGTCGATGAGAGAGAAACACCGATCAGCTGCCTCCTGCACACCCCCTACTGGGGATGTGCCTGCAACCAAGGCACATGCCCCTGACCAGAATCGAACCCGGGACCCTTCAGTCTACAGGCCAACACTCCATCCACTGAGGCAAACTGATTAGGACTGTATTTTATTTTTAATTGTCCTTCAGAGTCAACTCCTTATCACCTACCTTCTGGATCCATACTGCAGAATGTCTTCTCTGTTTAATAGGCATTTACTATAATCCAGTCCGCTCTTGGCTGAGTTTCCCAATTTCTACTACCTACCTGGAGTGAAGATCCTATGATTCCTTCCAACTTAACTATACTTCTATCTTATGTGCTCACTGTCTAAAACCTTTCCTTTGATTCACTGCTCCAGCAGGACCTATCATTATTCCTGAGACTTGGAGGATAGAGACTCTCCTAGGATGCAGAAGCTGTGAATGGAACTGTGTGTGTGCGGGCTTAGCAATTTCTGGCCTGGGCAAGCAGGAGACAGGACAAACACAGAGCACAGGCTTGTTTTTACTGCTGGTATACTGGAGAGTATATTGATACATACCACATGAAAGTACTGAATGAGTTAAATAATAGTAAAGGTGTTAAAACTGTGATGAGCACATAAGAAGCATGCAATACATGTTAACTATCATTAATATCATTATTATACTTGGTTACATCCCTCCAATAGCTTAACATTCAGGCAGTGAATTTTATTTTATTTTTTTGAATAAACTAGAGGTGTGTGGTTGCTAGTAGTAGTTAAGGAAGAGTAATGATGGAGAAAAATCTGGGATGAAGAGAGAATGGTGGCAGTCAGATGGCCTAACATTTCTTTTAGCAAAATTATTAGTCTATATTTGTCATTATAGATAAATGCAATTGCTCATAAGCTAATATTGAGTTTATTAGAAGTGACACTGAGTGATGTTTAAAAGAAAATCAGGAAGCTTCCTGCTTGGTATTTATTCGTTTGTCATAGACCTTATGACATGATGTCTTACATAAAATGTATTTCTTTGATCCTTTGTTTTATGAGGAAAAATTAGTTCTGAAATGAAATAATGTATTTTTTTGCTAATCCTTCTTATCCTCCCGTTTCTCCGTGATTTAGATACCAGATGACAATTTTAGCATTCCAGAGGGTGAAGAGGATCTGGCAAAAGCAATTGAGTTGGTTCAAGAACAGGATACAGATACTCAAATTTTGGTGAGTTTGAACAGAACCATAGCCTATAGTTTACTTGTGATAAATTTCTATGTGAAGTTTTGCAAGTTGTTTACATTTCAAGTACTTCACTTACTAAATGCAGCCCTAGCACCTGCTGTGTCTTTTCCACTTCTATTTCTCTGTCATCAAACCTTCACTTTAGGTAAGTGGTCATATTTACTCTTCTTTGGTTTATGATTTTCCACAATGTGGTCACTCTTGCATGACTAAAATAAATGACACTATCCCTCAGCACTCTGCCTGTTTAATTGGAGATTAAACCAAGGATTTGCAATACTTATGTACAGAATTTGATGCTGTATGTAGACTCTACAGTCTGCTTTATAAGCATTCTGTGTCTTTGCCTCTCCTCCCCCATGGAAATATTTAGCTCATAGGGAATGCCCAATATTTTATGATGTTTTTCCTTGTGAGGCCTATGAGCTAATACCACTAAAGAATATGGTGGAGGATGTTGTATTATTGTAATACCTCTAGTCAAAGGTAAATACAATGATGACATTCCTATAAAATTAAAAAATAATTTAAAAGTTCATAACAATTTAATGATGATAACAAACTATTTTAAAGTGCTTAATATTTCATACCAACACTAATTAAGAAGGATGAATTTTAAAAATGTAACTTTTTTCAATAAAGAAATGTGAAGGAAATTGTGATATTCTTATTTAGTTACAGACTTGACTTCCTCCATGCAAAATAGTGTGTGATAGACTTAACTCCATATTCTGTCCTGTGTCCGTCTTTTCATATTTTGTAGACTTTTTCTGTCCAGAAATCCAGTAACTCCTTTCCAAAATATCTGTCTGTTAAAGAAACAAAACAATACAAAAAAACCCTCAAGAGGAGGAGTTCTTGAATCTGGAATTCATTACATTCTGTTATAAATGGAGGACTCTAGCTCATAGTAAACTGCATTTTCTAATGCATCCTGTAGATATAGTTCCTTCTATTTAGACACAAAGCAAAGTCTCAATGCAATAATTTATAGGAATAGTTTTAGTATACAGCATTTTAATGAGGAGCAGTTTATCCACTGCTCATCATCTTCCCTTTTGCTTTACATCGTTAAGTAAAGAAGGATATAAAAAATACACTATTTGGTAAGTACGGTAGATACGCCTAACATAGTGCTTGGTGCATAGGAGGAACTAAATGAATAGCAGTTGAGTAAGTGAATGGATAGAGTCATAGAATGAAAATATTATGACCCAAATTATAATGCTTCTTTGTATTTGATATCATGCTGGAATCTGTTTGTAAATCCAAAAAAGACAATAGCTGTAGCTGTCATATCTACTGCACCAAATATTAGTAATTCTTCTCATCAATTTTTCAGATTTTTAAAAATCACAAATTATAATGCTTCTTTGTATTTGATATCATGCTGGAATCTGTTTGTAAATCCAAAGAAGACAATAGCTGTAGCTGTCATATCTACTGCACCAAATATCAGTAATTCTTCTCATCAATTTTTCAGATTTTTAAAAATCACAACCTTGCAAGAATTAACTTTCTAAATTTCTGGCATATTTATACTTGGTTGACTCTCATTTACATTTTACATGCTTTTTTTTGAGGTCCATGGAGGAATGATGCTATGCAGAAAATTTACAAAAATTGCCCTTTAGCTTTGGAAATTAAATATGGATTATTTTTATGATAAGTATATCAATTATGTATTCTATTTTTAAAATATATTTTTATTGATTTCAGAGAGAAAGGGAAAGGGAGAGAGAGATAAAAAATCAATGATGAGAGAGATTCATTAATGGGCTGCCTCCTCACACCTTCTACTGGGAATCAACCTGCAACCCAGGCATGTGCCCCTGACCAGAATTGATCCTGGGACCCTTCCTTCCACAGGCCAATGCTCTATCTACTGAGGCAAACCAGCAAGGGTTAATTTTTTTTATTTATATAGTATTTTATCTTCAAAAATTAGATTTGAATTGTTCCATGGGCTTTCTATTTCAAAGAATATTTATTGTTTTATGAACCAAACTTCCTTTTGATATGATTTTATTACATCTGTTTATAAAAAAGATATATATTCTTCTATGTTAAAGGATTCAATAGTCTCTATTCAATGAGCACCTTTAAAATGTTCATTAATGATTGCAAGTGAAAGGTCATGGTTTTGGGAAAGTTAAATATAGTTAACTAGTTAGGAATAGTTTAGAAATAATTGAAATAGTTGAAATAATTGAAAGTTTAGGTGCTTGCAAATTTGTTCTCTCAAAGATCATACAGTCAATATTTTAGGTTTTGAGGGCCGTATCATCTTTCCCAACAAAAATAGTTGAAAAAAAAATGAACAAATTAGTAAATGAATCAATGCCATTAATAAAAGATTTGATGTGTTCAAAATTATTAATTACACATTTAAATTTTAGGAACAGAAAACAGTTCTTCCTTCAAAGCAAGTACCTGAAGTAATAGAAGACTTTCTCTGCAATTTCCTGATCAAAATGGGAATGACCAGAACTCTTGATTGTTTTCAATCTGAATGGTAAAGAATAATGTAGATAAATAGTTCTTAGAAATGCTAACATTTAACATCTACACTTTAACCCTTATAAGACTGAAGTCACTCAGTGTATGCAAAATGGATGGAACCCTTTCCCATCTCCACTGCAGACACCACAGCATACAAACACACACACACACAAGCACACACCCAAGCACACTCATTCAAACATATAATGCACATAATCAGAATAGTGTCTTTCTGAAATAAAAATACTAGGTGATCTTTAAACATCTAGAAAATGGAATATTTCTTGGAGTTATATAATACTAGGGGACTGGTGCACAAAAATTTGTGCACTCGAGGGGTCCCTCAGCCTGGCCTGTGCCCTCTCACAGTCTGGGACCACCAGGGGATGTCCACCTGCTGGTGTGCCTGGCCAGCCTGGGTGAGGGGCTGATTGCTGTTTGCAGTCTGGCCACAGCTCCCATCGACCTGACAGCTCAGGAAGGCTGGCTGGCATCAGGTTTCAGGGGTTTATTTATCTTCTATAATTGAAACATTGTTGCCTTGAGCAGAGGCTACAGTCAGCCTAGGCAGGCAGTTTCCTTCATCGCTGGTGCAACAGAAGCCTCCTGTTTGCTCTAGCTCCATGGCTACTGGCTGCCATCTTGGCTGGGTTAATTTGCATACAACCGCTCTGATTAGCTGGTGGATGTGGCTTAGGTGTAATGGAGTGAAGGTCAATTTGCATATTGCTCTTTTATTAGATTAGATAATACAAGCTATTTTATTAAATACTTTCTCTAATATCTTCTGCATAATCAGTAAGGATTTTATTTCCTGCATTAAGAATCCCTACTAACAGTACTACTTTGCTTATTTTACTTACTAGAGGCCCAGTGCATGAAAATTCATGTGCTCAGGAGAGGGGAGGGTGATACTCAGCCTGGCCAGTGCCTTCTTGCAGTCCAGGATTTCTTGTGGGATGTCCATCTGCTGGCTTAGGCCTGTTCCCCAGGGGATCGGGCCTAAGCTAGCAGTCAGACATCACTCTGGCAGCCTGGAAGCCTTCAGGGGATGTCCAACTGATGACTTAGTCCTACTCCCCACAGTCAAACATCCTTAGTGCTGCCTTGGAGGTGGGAGAGGCTCCTGCCATCACTGCTGTGCTCACAGCTGTCACCCTAGCTTGTGGCTGAGTGGAGCTCCCTCTGTGGGAGTGCACTGACCACCAGGGGGAAGCTCCTATGTTGAGTGTCTGCCCCCTGGTGGTCAGTTGGCATCATAGTGAATGGTCTTTCCCAGTTGTTCTGCCATTAGGGTCAATTTGCATATTATCCTTTTATTATATAGGATAGTGTAATGGCCTGCCTTTCTCTACTCACAAAAATGATCAATTCATTTTCTATAAGTTTTTCTTCATTTAGAAAGTAAGTGGAAACATTTTCAAATGATGCCTAAAGATTTTTTTTGTCATAATTGAATTTTAATAGCTTATTGGTTATAAACTTCAGCAAGCATGCTTAGATCCTTTGCTGCAGGGATGTCATCAGACATGATGTCAGTGTCCTAATCTAATCTAATAAAAGAGTAATATGCAAATTAACCATCACTCCGACACACCTAAGCCACACCCACCAGCCAAGCCACGCCCACCAACCAATCAGAGCATCTGTACGCAAATTAATCCAGCTAAGATGGCGGCCGGCAGCCACAGAGGTAGAGCAAACAGGAGGCTTCCCTTGCAGTAGTGCCTGCCTAGGCCGGCTGGGCCTCTGCTCAAGGCAACAATGTTTCAATTATAGAAGTCACGGAGCTGAAGCAAACAGGAGGCTTCATTGCCTGACTAGGCCTCCACTCAAAGCAACAAAATTTCAATTATAGAAGATAAATAAACTCCAGAAACCTGATTCCAGCCAGCCTTGCTGGGATGTTGGGTCAGTGGGAGCTGTGGCCAGCCTCCAAACAGTCCTCAGCCCCTTCCCCAGGCTTCCCAGGCACCCCAGTAGGGACCCAAACCCTGAAGGACTGTGGGCAGCCTGAAAATGGCCCTCAGCCCCTCACCTAGGCTGGCCACACCCCCATGGGGTGAGGGTCCCCACTGCAGGGCTTGGCAAGCCTGCAAACTGCCATCAGTCCCTCACCCAGGCTGGCCAAGCACGTCAGCAGGTGGACATTCCCCGAGGGGTCCCAGACTGTGAGAGGGCACAGGCTGGGCTGAGGGACCCCCCCCCCCGAGTGCACAAATTTTTGTGCACCAGGCCCCTAATATATATATGTATATATATGAAATTAGTGAAAGGGGTGGGGGTGTGTGTCCCTCAGCCCAGACTGCACCCTCTCCAATCTGGAATCCCTCTCACAATCCAGGACTGCTCACTCCCAACAGCTCACCCGCCAGCCTGATCACCCCCTAACCACTCCCCTGCCAGCCCCATTGATGCCTAACTGCTCCCCTGCTGGCCCAATTGCCCCTAACTGCCCTCCCCTGCAAGCCTGGTCCCCCCCAACTGCCCTCCCCTGCCAGTCCGGTCACCCCTAACTGCCCTCCCCTGCCAGCCTGGTTGCCCCTAACTGCTTTCCCCTGCTGGCTTGATTGCCCCCAACTGTTCTTCTTTTCAGGCCTGGTCCCTCCCAACTGCCCTACCCTGCTGGTCTGATCACTCATAACTGCCCTCCCTTGCTGGCCATTTTGTGGTGGCCATCTTGTGTACACATGGGGGTGGCCATCTTGTGTGTTGGAGTGATGGTCAATTTGCATATTACCTCTTTATTATATAGGATATTGATTTCAAAGAGGAAGGGAGGAGAGGGAGAGAAAGATAGAAACATCAATGATAAGAGAGAATTGTTGATGACCTGCTTCCTGCACACTACCTACAGGGGACTGAGCCCGCAACCCAGGCATGTGCCCTTGACTGGAATCGAACCAGGGACCCTTCAGTTAGCAGGCCAATGCTCTCTCCACTGAGCCAAACCAGCTAGGATGCAGTGTCCTATTCTTTAACAAAATATTATTAAATAATCAGATATGAAATTTTGATCTTTAAAAGCCATTGCATATTATAGAAAGAGGGAATGATATGCTATATAAAGATGTTTATAAATGTTTTTTAGTTAATCCTAGTTTTAAATATAGGGGTAATTTAAAATTTCTACTAACCCAACTGTAGTGTAATTTTTATTTTCTGTTTGTTTTTTGGTTCTCATCTCCTTGGACCATGAACATAGAAGTAATTTTTTTTTAATATATATATTTTGAGTTCAGAGAGGAAGGGACAGGGAGAGGGATAGAAACATCCATGATGAGAGAGAATCATTGATCGACTACTTCCTGCACACCCCACACTGGGGATCCAAGCTTGCAACCCAGGCGTGTGCCCTTTCTAGAAACTGAACCACAGACACTCAGCCCCTGAACCATGCTGGCCAGGTGGCTTTCTTATTTTAAATTGCATATCTAATGTAAATGCATGAAATGAGGAGAACCATTTTTCATTATTATAATTCAGGGAAAAGAGCAAATTTGATGGAAGAAAATAATACTGTTCCTCTTAAATCTGGAAATCATGTGAATGTTTTTTATAAAAATGTCCCTAAAAGTAATTACAAATGTATTAGAAATATATTTTTGTGCAAGTAGACAGATGGTTAATTTGTGGTACTAATGAAATGAAAAATTAATATGTTTCAATTACCTTTTCTTCTTCTGCGAATAAGATATGTGGAGCTTACATGTTTAGGCAGTCTAAAGTGTGACACGATCCCCTTGGAGGCATGTGGAACCAAGTATACTCTTAACAATTAGGTGCTTGCTGTATTGTCCTTTGAGATTTAGCAGTTTGCATTGAGATGAAATGTCAGGAAACTGTAATTGTGTTAGGAATTTTAGAATCCCAAGTAAGCATACCATTTAGCATAATATTACAATCAGAAAGTAAAATTTATATAAAATACCTTATTATTTGGGTCTAGTCGTACTGTGGTTCTAATAATTTTATCCTTATCCCTAGTGGCCAGTTTGTAATGAGATTGCACATTGTTTGCACTAAGATTATACTGTATTGGATATTTTTATTTCACATGTAACATTTTGACATTGACCAGAAACCTTTACGTGTTCTGCATAATAGGATTATAGGACTGTTAAATAATCACGTCTACCATTCTCATTATGGAGAAGAACATATATCATTACCAGGAATTCTTGCATCTTATAAAGAGTTGCATCCAAGGTTTTCCCATTGTTAGTTTGTAAAACAGACAAACAGAAATATTCAAAATAAAAAAAATAAAACTGGGTACTGAAATTTGATTTGTGTCCTTTCAATTCTCAAACAGCAATTGAAATAAATTTTTTTTTAATTTGGGGTCCACAAACTAAGACCCTTGAGCCAAGTCTAGCCCACCTTTTGTTTTCATAAAGAAGATTTTATTGGAACAAAAGTCATCACAAAGGAAAAATGATGCTTACTCTTATTGCACTGTTTATATATTCACTGAAATTCTAGCATATTAGTATTCATTTGTGGCAGTGAGTCTTAAAGTCTTTTGGTTTATACACAGATCTTATGAAAGCCTATACACTTTCTCCATGAAATATACATATTTACTCAATTTGTATAGAACTGTAATTAGTTTATTGACCTTAATGTAAATTTATTGGGAGTAATTAGTTGGCAATTCTATTGGTAGTAAATTGTATTTCTAGTTCCTAATACTTATATATGAACTAGGGGCCCAGTGCACAAAAATTTGTGCACTCGGGGGAGGGGGGGGAGGGCATCCCTCAGCCCGGCCTGTGCCCTCTCACAGTCTGGGATCCCTCGGGGATGTCTACCTGCTGGCATGCCTGGCCAGCCTGGGTGAGGGGCTGATGGCTGTTTGCAGGCTGACCAAGTCCCCCCATGGGGGGAGCCCTCACCCTATGGGGGTATGGGCAACCTGGGTGAGAGGCTGAGGACTGTTTTCAGGCTGCCCACAGCTCCCATTGACCCAACGTCCCAGTGAGGTTGGCTGGAATCAGGTTTCTGGGGTTTATTTATCTTCTATAATTGAAACTTTGTTACCTTGAGCAGAGGCCTAGGCAGGCAACAGAAGCCTCCTGTTTGCTTCAGCTCTATGGCTTCTATAATTGAAACATTGTTGCTTGAGCAGAGGCCCACCAGCCTAGTCAGGCAGTTGCAACAGAAGCCTTCTGCTTGTTCCAGCTCCATGGCTGCCGGCCTCCATCTTGGCTGGGTTAATTTGCATACAGCTACTCTGATTGGCTGGTGGGCATGTCATGGCTGGTGGGCGTGGCTTAGATGTCTCAGTGATGGTCAATTTGCATGTTACTCTTTTATTAGATTAGATACTTTTCAGTCTTAATCTAAGGGAAGTGACTAAGGAGGAAGAAATAGAGAACAGGATATTTTTTAAAATATGCACACAGCCGGCCAGTATGGCTTAGTGGTTGAGCATTGACCCATGATCCAAGAGGTCACAATTCTATTCTAGGCCAGAGCACATGCTGGGTTTCAGGCTGGACCTTCAAGGGTAGGGGGGTTATAGGGGTTGGGTGGAGTGAGGTGGGGGTTGGGGTAGGGAAGCATGCAGGAGGTAGCTGATCAATTGATGGTTCTTTCTCATCATTGATATTTCTCTCTCTTTCTCTCTCTCCATTTCTCTCTCTGAAATAAAAAAAAATTAAAGTAAAATAAAATACACACACAGAACCAAAAATCTTATGTAGAAATATGCAAATTTTACTGAGAAATTTTCAGTTTGTAGATTACATTTACTAATTACCTTATATTATTATACTAGTTTTAGTGAGTATAAAGTCAACTTTGGTATTTTTACATGATGGTATAAATTTTCCTTGGTAAAGTAACTTTTAAATATCTTAGATATAGATGTAATATGTGTTATGTTTGATTTTTGCTTATTTTACCACATATTAATTTATTTACATAGTGTTTATTTTAGAGGATTCTACATCACCTTTTTTTTTTCTTACTAAAGTAATTTTTTAGTGATTTTTTTTCTGCATTAAATAAAGGAAGTTGCTGAAACCAATTTTATGCTCAGAAAAACGTTATGGTCCAATACTTCAATCAATCCTTATGCCTTTTCTTCTGAGATAAGTATAAATCATATCTGAAATATGGTTAGAAAGTGAATTCATGATTAAATGGTTATCAATTTGCTGTTTTAGAAATCATGGCAAAGATTACTATTGATTCAATATTCTTAACCTTTCTCTTGGTGTTTTTTAATTTCAGATAACATGACTACTAATGTGTAATTATAATAAAGCTAAGACTTGTAATATGAAAATACTGATGATTAAACATTTTTAAACGAATGCTCTACCCATTCGTAGCAAGCTTTATAAAGATGTGCTTACCAATAACTCTATTACTTGAAATGTTTTTCTTACTGTTTTTTTATTTAGCGTTATTAATTCCTACATATAATGATTAAAATTATAATTATTTATAAATCTATAAATGATTCTCTGATGTTTCTTCTTATTTCACTGAGGAAATAGAAGCGCCACGACCCCTGCCGCCCTCTCTCCCAACCTGCTGCCCCTGTCCGCAGGCATCTCCTCCCACCTGGCACCTGAGGACCCTTTTTTCCAGGACTGAGATCCTTTGACTTCTGCAAAGACATTGCTCCTCCCATTGCCCCCTCTCTTTACTGCACTTTTAACTTCCCCCCTTTCTGCTAGATCATTCCCATAAGCATGCAGATGTGCAATAATGTGTGTCATATATTTTAAAAAAGAGAAGTAAAAAAAATTCCCAGAACTCCATATTTTCTTCTAGGTTCATCTTGATTTCTTGGCTCCACTTTACCTACGTGTCCTCGGAAGAGGCTGTTGCCACTTCCTCCTTTCCAGCTCTCTCACACCTGCTCTGGTTTCCCTCTCATCTCCACGCCTCTCCTGAAACCATTATTGGTGACTTTGCTTTGCCAGTTTGAGCAGTGGATCCTCGGTTTTCCTCTAATTCATCCTCCTCGTGGCGTTTGTCACTGTTGCCCCTTCCTTGCAGCACTGTATTTACTTGGTTCCTGAGCCACAACCCTCATATTCTCCCATTACTTCTCGGCTTCTTCTCTTGTTTAGTCTCTATGTAGCAGTATTTCCTTTTCTTCCCGTTCTTAAATAGTCCTCGGACATCTTCACTTCTCTCTTTACATTCACTCCCTAGCTGGCTTCATCTTGTGACTTTAAATAGTATTTACTGACGATTCCCAAAGTTAAATTGCATTCTTGATATTTTTCCTGAACTCTGGTCATGTATACCCACTATTCTTCTTCACTTGATTGTCCAAAAGACATATTGCATTTCATATGAATAGGAACAATTCCTTGATTTCTTTAATCATCCAGTTCCTATTGCATTTGTTCCTGTATCAGTAAATGGCTGTCTGTTGCTCACCCAGAAACCTTGGAATCAGCCTTGACTTCTCTTTTTAACTATCACCTGACAAGTGATTGATAAGAAAATCCTGTTTCCTCCACCGTCACAGCATGTCCAGAAGGGGCCCATTTTCCCTAATCTCTGCTGCTACCAGGTTTGTTCATGCCACCATTCTCTCTCTCCCTCTCCTGGATGATTGTGGCAGGCTCTGAGCTAGTCTCTCTGATTCTACTTTTGCTCCTCTCGACTTAGCTTAGTGAAACTAGAGCAGGTCTGAGAGAGTGTCCCTTATCTCTGAGAGCCTACCCATGGCTTCCGTCTGATTCAGAGTAAAATCACATTCCTTTTTCTGCCACCCTGCTGTCTTCTCGATCCACCTCTTACATGACTCCAGATAACTCTCCATAGCTGGCTTTTTTCTCATTATTGTACATGTCAAGCACTTCCTTGTCTCGGAGCCTTTACAATTCTTTCCGCCAGGAATACTCTCCCACATACTCACATGGCTTAGTCTCTCATTTCCTTGAGTTCTCTGCTCAAATATCACTTTGTCAGTCATAGTGACATTCTCTCTGGCCATCCTATATAAAATATTCCACTTTCCCTGGCCATCCTATATAAAATATTCCACTTTCCCTGGCTATCCTATATAAAATACGTCTCTCTATCCCTGTTACCCTGCTTATTTCATTTCATATAGAACATGTCACCATCCACACTAGAATAGTAACTTCATTAGAGAGAGAATTGAACCATTTTGTTCATTTTACATTAGTGCCTACATTAGTGTCTACATTAGTGCATGAAACGTGGGAGATATTCAGTTGTATGTTATGCACTATGATGATATTTGTACCTAACAATTTGTTAATTATTATTTAAAATATATTATGAATGTTGACATTTTAATTTATAAAGTAATATTACAAATAATTTCTATAAACATTAGAAATTAATGGTACATAAATTTAGTAGTTTAGTTGAAAGAAACAACTTAAAGCCTTTTTTTTTCTTTCGTTTTATCCTAGGTATGAATTAATACAGAAGGGAGTAACCAAACTTAGAGAAGCTGGGAATGTTCCAGATGTCTATACCCAGAATATGCTTTTAGACAATGAAAACAAAAATTTGAAGAAAGACTTGAAGCACTGGAAACAGGCAGCTGAGTATGTTAATTTTTAAATGACTTTATTTCCCCAGTTTATTTTGGACTAAATAACAGTAGAGTTGAATGAGGCTAATATGTGGACAGCAGTTCATGTACCAGGGCTTTAACTCTGGAGAACTGAATTATATTTCAGTTCTAGTTTGAAAGAATGTGAAAGCCATCACTACCAAATTAATTGAACATATGACCAGAATGCTCACAACCGCACGCCATCAACCAGAGAAGAACGCGTGGGGCTGTGTAGGAGATAGCCAATTTGTTATATAACATTCACGTCCTTTTGTATTTTGATAATCGTTTCATGGTTTGTCAAATCTCACCTTGTGAGGATAAGCTGATTTCTGAAAAAACTCATAAAATTATAGGAAACACAGAGGAAGGAAGAAACTAGTATATTTCTGTTAGAGGGATTTTAGCATTTGAAAATTCTCCAAAGGAAACTGTTATAGTAACTTTATAGCATGATTTATACAGAGAGGAACACTTAAAAGTGAAACCTCTCCACATCTTTCTTTTTTTCTAAAACCAATGGAAGACACGCAATTTTGGGTGAACAAATTTAGGTAAACTGTTATTCTGATAAAGACAAATATGTAAATGTGTAACCTGTGTGACTCTCCTCTAAGGCAATGTTAGATGGAAAATCAATGCTTGGATATGGAGTAGAGACAGATCAAACAGCGTTCATTAATGTTTATTGAACATATTAAAAAATGGCTTCCTTTGTTAATGAATCATATTAAAACAAAGACAAACAGATAAACAAAATATCATAGGATGTAGTATTTGGCATTTTACATTTTAGACAAGTGTATGATGACCCACAGAATAATATGTGTCTAGAACCAGCATTCTATCTGTTCTCAGTTCCATTTCTCAGAAGTGATTTGCGCTGCTGGCTCTGCCATGCACTGGGAATTTGACCAGCAGTTTTTTCAGAGTGCTGCCTGGTGTACTGTTTCAGTTCCTGAAGCCTTTGAATTATTGCTTGAGTTTGCTAATTTTCAAAGACATTCTCAGAAAATGGAGAGTGAAATTTTCTTTAAAAATTTCATAAACTATATCTGTTATGCTCCAAGTTTGTTCCAAGTTGTAATGTTCCATCTCACAGGTTTTTAAATTTGACTTCTGAGGATATTTTTTCCAATAGGAATCAGTGATAAACATGGTACTTTTCTAATAATAAATAATATTTGATATGCAAAAGTATCAGGTTACATATATTATATATTATCTTGATTATACTGTTAGTATTTAATGATATATTGAGAAAAATAAGAGAGATCAGAAAGCTATCTATATCCTATCTAATAAAAAAGTAATATGCAAATTAGGCATCACTCCATCATAAACATGGCCACAAGATGGCGGCACCCATAGCCACATCCTATCCTATATAATAAAAGCGTAATATGCAAATTAGACATCACTCCATTACAAAGATGACCGCCCCCATAACCACAAGATGGTGGCGCCCATAGGCACAAGATGGTGGTTCCCAGTCCAGCTCAGCCCCGCCACTGAAGTGGTCAGGCCTGTTAGCCAGGTAGGTGGCGGGGGAGGCAGGGGGCCTGAGGTGATCAAAAGGGGCTGGGGGTTCCCTGCCCAGGGCAGAAGCCTTCACCAGAGGCCTTAGCCATGAGCAGGGGCAGAGCAGGTGATCAGAGGGCTATGAGGGTGCCCTACCCAGGCATAAGGCCTAGCCAGAGGTCTCAGGCCTGGGCATGGGGAAGGCCAGAGGTCGCAGGGGCCTAGGCTCCCCAGAGCCAGTGATCAGAGGGGTCTTGGCACCAGTGGAGCTGGCAAAGCAGGGGCCTGGGGCCTCCAGCCTTGGACAGGGTGGAGCCAGCGCTCAGAGTGAACTACAGAGGAAACACCTTTTCTGACCGCTCATTGGCTCAGCTCCCTGTTTGCCACTGGTAATATTCTTAGTAACTTGGGTAATAAGAATCCCTAAAGGTGATCTAGGGTTTTTCCACCACACTCCTGCAGAGAAAAAAATGAAGATCTGCTGCTGGAGGGCTAAGAAATGTCATATCCTGCCCTAGCCAGTTTGGCTCAGTGCATAATGCCTCAGGGTCTGAGTTCAATTCTGACCAAGGGCATGTACCTAAGTTGCAGGCTCCTCCCTGGCTGGGGCCCAGGTCAGGGCATATGCAGGAGGCAGCCAATCAAAGTGTTCCTCTCACTTTGATGTTTTTCCCTGTCTTTCCCTTCTCTTTCACATTTTCTAAAAATCAATGGAAACATATCCTCAGGTGAGGATAAAAAAAGAAAGAAAGAAAGAAATCTCATATCCTATGAAACATACATCTTGAAAATGCCTAAAGAAAGTTGTCATTTTTTCATAGTGAAGGTACTGTAGTCCGTGTTGATGAAAACACGTTGGTGGCTGCAGTGACTGGCAGTGGCTGCAGCAGCAGGGTGATGGGGCTCGTGGCTTTCCCTGATTAGCTTGGTCGCCTCCCACAAAGAGAAGTCAGACTGCGACCTAGGCCCACTCTCCAAGGGGAGCAGGGAGAGGGCCTAAGCTGTCAGTAGGCCACCCCCTGAGGGCTCCCAACATGTGAGAGGGGGCAGTCTGGGTTGAGGAACCACCACCCCCAAGTGCACCAATTTTGTGCACCGGGCCCCTAGTCTAATATAATAAAAGAGAAACATGCAAATTGACCATTACCACCAGCCAATCAGAACGGCTGTATGCAAATTAACCCAGCCAAGATGGAGGCCAACAGCCATGGAGCTAGAGCAAACCAAAGGCTTCTGTTGCAACTGCCTGCCTAGGCTGACTGAGCCTCTGCTCACGGCCACGCTCACCAGCCAATCAGAGCAGCTGTATGCAAATTAACCCAGCCAAGATGGAGGCTGTCAGGGCGGCTCTGCACTGGGAGCCCCCAAGGCCAGCCGGCATAGCTGTGCCAGGTGTGTCAGCTCAGTGGGAGTGGGGGGTCTGGCCTGGGGCCTCCTCAGGGCATCCAGGAGCAGCTATCCTGGGTCTGCTGCCTAGCTCTGCTCCCAGGAGTCTTCGAGGAGTATCCAGGAGCACCTGTCCCGGGTCCACTGCCTGGCTCCACCCCCTGGGGACCTCCCCGGGGCATGCAGGAGCACGGGGCCTCTGCAGGGTGTGCAGGAGCAGCCGTCCTGGGTCTGCTGCCTGGCTTTGCCCCCCAGGGGCCTCTGTGGGACATCCAGGAACGCCTGTCCTGGGTCCACTGCCTGGCTCTGCCCCTGGGGCCTCCACAGGGTGTCCAGGAACACCCGTCCAGGGTCTGCTACCTTCATCTGCCCCCCAGGGGCCTCCACAGGGCGTGCGGGAGCGTCTGCTGCACAGTGCGGAGAATCCGAAGCCAGTTCACTACCCAGCTCCACCCCGGGTGTGTTTGCTCAGCAGCAGGGCCCCACCGAGGGATTCTGCACCAGCGTCCGCCCCTGGCTCGCCACCCAACTCTGCGCCAGGTGTATCCCCTCAGCGGTGTGGGCCCACCAGGCGTGTGCAATCATGGGCCCTCTGGTGGGAAATGTCCAGGCCTGCACTCACCAGCCTTCTCACTCCCCAGTGCACGAACCCTGAAGGGGCTGTAGGCAGCCTGAAAATGGCTCTTAGCCCCTCACAGCCTCAGGCTGGCCAGGCATGCCAGCGGGTGGACATCCCCCCCGAGGTGTCCCAGACTGCAAGAGGGCACAGGCCGGGCTGAGGGACCCCCACCCCCTGAGTGCACAAATTTTTGTGCACCGGGCCCCTAGTCTTCTATAATAAAAGCGAAACATGCAAATGTGACCGTTACCACCAGCCAATCAGAGCGGCTGTATGCAAATTAACCCAGCCAAGATGGAGGCCAACAGCCAATCAGAGCGGCTGTGTGCAAATTAACCCAGCCAAGATGGAGGCCAACAGCCACGGAACTTGAGCAAACCAAAGGGTTCTGTTGCAACTGCCTGCCTATGCTGGCAGTTGGAAGTGGCACTAGGGCACCAGGGCACCAGGAAGTGGGAAAGCAAGGTGGCGGGCCGGGGAGTGGGTAAGAGGTGGCAGGGGGTCGGCGGCCTGCTTGGTGGGCTTCCCAGGCCCTTTGTGGGGCATCGGGGAGCGGGTAAGAGGTGGCAGGGGGTCGGCGGCCTGCTTGGCAGCTGTCCAGGCCCTTTGCGGGCATCGGGGAGCGGGAAAGAGGCAGCAGGGGGTCAGTGGCCTGCTTGGTGGGCTTC